>SJXQ01007343.1:128602-288668 GCA_006408695.1 Aepyceros melampus | reverse complement strand
TAACTACATACAAAAGAAGTTAATAGGAATGCAATAAAGTACTTTGTCCGTTTATTCAAGTGATGCAGAAGTGTGACCTCAGCAAAAATGGTGGAATAAGAAGTTCCAGAAATTCTTTTCTCCACCAAAAAAAACAAAACAAAACAAAACAAAACAAAAAAACAGAGCCAACTTTTCCAAAATTCTGAATGTTAACCACCATGGGCAGCTGTCCTGAAGAGTATTTATTAAAAACAAAAATTGTGGACTCTCAATGAGATCAGTGAGCTTTATGGCATTTCAATTTGCCCCATTTCCAACTCTCCCTCCTCAGTTCTATAGTATTCTTGAAAACCAGAAACCTGAATTCAGGATGAAAACCAGCAGCCTGATAGCCCCTAGGGTGGGGGGTAGGGGGGCAAAGTAGGAATGGAGTTTCTTCAGGACCCTGTTCCCTGAAAGACTGCTTGCAAAGCTGCCTTTTATTTGACAGATGAAGCTCACATGTGCTCCTTTTTGAGGAATCGTTCATCAGAACAAACAGAAATGTTGAACTGCTGCCTTAAGTGGTAGATAACAGTTGAGACAAGCTATAGGCTAACTAAAAAGCTTAAAAGGAAAAATTTGGAGAGTGAGACATCCAAAGAGGGCTTTGATAAGCTACAACATATTCTGGAGATTTGGCCACGAGTATGGGCTAGGCTGTGTACATGCCCAAACTGGATATACTCATAAAACACTTGAAGAGACACTGAGCTCTCACCTTGGCTAACCCGAGGCTCCACGCCGGCAGGAAGTGAAGGCTAAGGTGGAGTAGTAAACTGTTTTCAGTGGTCGTTGAAGGTGATTTTTAACACAGAGACAGAGACTCTTGGTAATAAACAGGAGACTTGCAGATTTCAGGCATCTTACAAAATCTTTGTTCAGCCTCTGACAGACCATTAAGCTAATTGAACACACCTTGGCCGCATAAGCACAGAATACAGACTTGATGTGTTTACTTCAGAAAAATTACTGAATAAACAAACAACAACAAACAGAAACCAAAACAAATCCTGGAGACGTGGGAGAAACTACTTAATAAAGTTGCCATATTGTGACCTTTTAAAACATCCAGTTATTAACCAAAATTTGCAAGACTTGCAAAGATAAGAAATGATGATCTCAAGACAGAAAGAAAAATATAAACAGTCCATAAAAATAAAACAGTCCATAGGAATCATCTTAAGAAGAAGCCCAGATCTGGACTTAATGAGACAAAGATTTTAAAGTGGTGATTTTAAGTTATGTTCATAGGAAAAAAAAAAATCTGAAAACTAAAGAAACATATGTGAACAGTTTATCACCAAATTCAGAATTTTATCTGAGATGTAGAAACTATAATTTTAAGAAGTTAAAATAATTTATTAAAGATGTTTAGCAAAATCAGCAAAATTTAAGATATATCAGTTGAAACTATCCGGGCTAAGAAACAGAAAAAAAAAAGAATGAAGATGAACACAACCTATGAGATACCAGGACACCACAAGCATGTCCACATAGGTAAAATGAGAGTCCCAGAAAGAGAGGAGAGAAAAGAAAGATGTAGAAAACATATTGGAAAAATAGTGGCCAAAGCCATCCCAAATTTGATGAAAAACTAATCTGTATATCCCAAAACCTCAACAAACTCCAAATAGAATAGAGTCAAGGAAATTCACATCTGGAAATCTCTTAATAAGATTATCAAAGGCAAAATTTGCAGGATAAAAAATAGATAGCCAATCGGAATTTGCTGTATGGCTCAGGAAACTCAAACAGGGGCTCTGTATCAACCTAAAGGGGTGGGATGGGGAGGAAGATGGGAGGAAGCTTCAAAAGGGAGGGGATATATGTATACTTATGGCTGATTCATGTTGAGGTTTGACAGAAAACAGGAAAATTCTGTAAAGCAGTTATCCTTCAATAAAAAATAATATATAAAAAAAGTTTCCAGACCATACAAAGAGCAAGAGAGAAGTGATATCACATATAAGAGATTTTCAGTAAGATTGACAGTTGTTTTAAGAAACCATGGGAGCCAGAAAGAACTGGGTTGACATATTTGAAGTCCTTGAATAATGTCAGTCAAGAGTTCTGCATCTAACAAAACATTCTTCCAAAAATAAAGGAAAGCTTAAGACTTTCTCAGATCATCAAAAATTGAGAGGATGTGTCACTAGCAGACATGATAAACTAGAATAAAAGGAGTCCTTTATGTTGAAATGAAATGACACTGGATAACAACTTAAATCAATAGGCCAGAGCATTTGGTCACACTGAGGGCCCTTTGAAAAGGCTATACCAATGGTTCATGGATCTCCTCAGCTCCTCAGCCATTACAGATGAAGGAGGTAACAGAAATGTGATTATCCAAGAAATATCTCTGAAGGAGACCATTTTCTAAGAGGTGAAACCACATTTTATACACAAAAGACAGACAAGGATCTTGAAAATTTTATACCAGCAGGAAAGCTGCCAGCTTGAAAAGCAAGGTCTAAGGTACAAAGTATGAGATGAAAGAAGACATTGTACTACAGGTTAAAAAAAAACAACTTGATAAAAATCTACTTGGCTTCTGTAGATATGTAAATATATGCTGTCTGTCAAGAAACATAAATGATGGCTTAGAGAGTGGGGCCACAAGTCTAAAGGGCCGAGATACAAACCACAGGTTATTCTCTTATTTCTAAGAAATTATGGAGTTTGATTAGAAAATTGTGACTGGTGACTGAATTTTCTGTCATTGTCTCTTTTTGAGTACAAATGTTTATAGCTGGTATACTATGCCTGTCTCACCATAGTACTTTGAGAATAAATACCTTATTTTCTAGTTTTATAAGTAGATGGATAGAGAGGACTTCTACTTTTGGGTGGATTACACTGAATCCTCACCTGTTGATAGTTAGATGATTTAGATAGAAAGAATAGAAATTTCTGATCTAGTGAAACTTAGATGTATTTTCCATTTGTGTTGATAGTGGAATATGATGATATTTTTGTTGACTCTGTGATGGAGGAGTCATATTTTCTGTGTGGGTTGAATGTGAATTTTTGAAGATCGCAGTGCCGACTGTAGTAGTTGAATAATGCCCCGTAAAAGTCATATGAAAATGCACAGGACCCTGGATAACCTAACCAACTTAAAAAATAATAACAAAGTTGGAAGATTCACTATCAAAATTTCAAAAATAAATACGTAGAATTTTGTACCTCATCATTTATAATCTCAACTAATTTACATTGTATTAAATTAGTTGCATTATAATTTTGAATGCAGTCTCTCTTATTGTTCAGTTGCTAAGTCATGTTCAATTCTTTGCAACCCCATGGACTGCAGCACACTTGGCTCCCTTGTCTTTCATTAACTCTCGAAGTCTGCTCAAATTCATGTCCATTGAGTTGGTGATTCTATCTAGCCATCTCATCCTCTGCTGTCCCTTTTTCCTTTTGCCTTCAATTTCCAGCATCAGGGTCTTTTTCAGTGAGTCGGCTCTTCACATCAGGTGGCCAAAGTGTAGGGGCTTCAGCTTCAGCATCAGTCCTTCCAAGGATATTCAGGGTAGATTTCCTTTAGGATTGATTGGTTTGCTTTCCTTGCAGTCCAAGGGACTCTCAGCAGTCTTCTCCAGCACCACAGTTTGAGCACATCAATTCTTTGGTGCTCAGCCTTCTTTATGGTTCCAACTCTAACACCTGTTCATGACTACTGGAAAAACCATAGCTCGGACTATATGGATGCTTGTTGGCAAAGTGATTATCTCTGCTTTTTGCTGGCAAAGTGATATCACTGTCTAGTTTTGTCATAACTTTCCTTTCAAAGAATAATTGCCTCTTAAGTTAATGGCTTCAGAAACTGTCCTCAGTGATATTTGGATCCCAGGCAAATAAAATCAGTCACGGCTTCCACTTTTTCCCCTTCTATTAGCCGTGAAGTGATGGAACCATATGCTGTGATCTTAGTTTTGTGAATGTTGAGTTTTAAACCAGCTTTTTCATTCTTCTCTTTCACACTCATCAAAAGGCTCTTTACTTCCTCTTCACTTTCTGCCATTAGAGTGGGTATCATCTGGAAAATTCTTAGAAGAAATGGGAATAGCAGACTAAATACCTGTCTCCTGAGAAACCTGTATGCAGGTCAATAAACAACAATTAGAACTGGACATGGAACAAATGGGTCAAAATTGGGAAAGGAGTATGACAAGGCTTTATATTGTCACCCTAATTATTTAACTTCTGTGCATAGTACATCATTCAAAATACTGGGCTGGATGAATCACAAGCTGGAGTTAAGATTGCTGGGAAAAATATCGGCAATCTCTCTAAACATATCTTAATGAAACCAATTATGCCCTTTGGAATTTAACTAAGAAAATAAAATAGAGAATATAATGCTAAAATGCATTCATTCATAAGCAAATGAATAAAATGTGTACATTAGTAATAGAAACAATACTGGTACAACTATCACTTGTTACTGTTACTAGATATTGAGATTTTAGTTGAATTTGAACAGACTTGTATGTTTATTATATCAGAAATCTATACTTCCTCCAGGTCAGTGGTAAAACCTGAGACTCAGATCTCCATCCATCTGAAGAAAAGTTATGACCAACCTAGACAGCATATTAAAAGGCAGAGACAGTACTTTTCCAACAAAGATCTGTCTAGTCAGAGCTTTGGTTTTTCCAGTAGTCATGTATGGATGTGAGTGTTGAACTATAAAGAAAGCTGAGTGCTGAAGAATTGATGCTTTTGAACTGTGGTGTTGGAGAAGACTCTTCATAGTCCCTTGGGCAGCAAGGAGGTCCAACCAGTCCATCCTAAAGGAAATCAAACCAGAGTACTCATTGAAAGGACTGATGCTGAAGCTGTAACTCCAATACTTTGACCACCTGATGCAAAGAACTGACTCACTGGAAAAGACCCTGATGCTGGAAAAGATTGAAGGCAGGAGGAGAAGGGGACAACAGAGGATGAGATGATTGGATGGCATCACCGACTCGATGGACATGAGTTTGAGCAAGCTCCAGGAGTTGGTGATGGACAGGGAAGCCTGGAGTGCTGCACTCCCTGGGGTCGCAAAGAGTCAGACGTGACTGAGTGACTGAACTGAACTGAAATGATCCTTCTATTTAGTCTGACCATTTTCCATAACTGCTATCTGAAAAGAGAATTGTTCTTATATTAAAGGTAGTTGAAGAAATCTAAAGAACCAGAAAAACACGTACAGTATATAATACCAGAATATTTTCCTAATTTGCAAAGTGAAGTATATTGGTTGGTTTAGTCACTAAGCCATGTCTTCACTAAGTACTGACTCTTGTGACCCCATGGACTGTAGCCCACCATGTTCCTCTGTCCGTGAGATTTCTGAGGCAATACTACTGGAGCGGGTTTTCATATCCTTCTCCAGGGGATCTTCCCAACCCAGTGATGAAACCTAGGTCTCCTTCATTGGCAGGCAGATTCTTTACTACTAAGCCTCCTGGGAAGACCCCTCACCCAAAGTACATTGCATATATTTTTATATGTTTTTATAACAGTATTTTTCTTCCCGTTGTTTGCCATGAGTTTCAACATGAATAAAGGAAATCAACTCTTTTAGTTGTTCTTAAAGGTTTGTATGAAAGTGAAAGTATTAGTCCTTCAGTCATGTCCAACTATTTGTGACCCCATAGACTATAGCCCACCAGGCTCCTCCGTCCATGGTATTCTCCAGGCAAGAATACTGGACTGGGTTTCCATGCCCTGGGGAAAGATTTGTATAGGTAACTGAATTTAAACAATTTAGATGTGTTAGCTGAAGGTTAGAAATCCTTTGATATGTTTTATGAGTCACCTTTCTATTGTTTATTTTCCAGTCAGTTTTATTCTCTTATGTTTGACGGGAGCTTTGACGTTTAAAAATTACTTTATTACACTAACTCTGTCTCTTTCTTGAAAAAGGAAATGGCAACTCACTCCAGTAACCTTACCTGGAAAATCCTATGGATTGGAGGGGCCTGGTAGGCTACAGTCCATGGGGTCAAAGAGTCAGACAGAACTGAGCGACTTCACTTTCATTTTTCACTTTCATGCATTGGAGTAGGAATGGCGACCCACTCCAGTGTTCTTGCCTGGAGAATCCCAAGTACAGGGGAGCCTGGTGGGCTGCTGTCTGTGGGGTCGCACAGAGTCGGACATGACTGAAGCAACTTAGCAGCAGCAGCAGCTGTTTTTTCCTAAACTCTGAGAATCAATTTACAGAATATAAGTATAATTTATATTCTTGATTTAAGGGATGTTTAAATTAAATCAGATACACCAAAATATTTCTTATAAAAGTTTTCTAGAAATATTATGTTTACAGAAAAATTCACAAAAGTAAACATTTCTTTTGCATGCATGCATGCTTAGTTGCTTCAGTCATGTCTGACTTTCTGCAACCCCATGGGCTAAGGCCTGCCAGTCTCCTCTGTCCATGGGATTCTCCAGGCAAGAATACATAAGTGGATTGCCATTAAAAAAAAAAAAAAATCTTTTCTTTTAAATACAACTAAATTGTTTGATTTATCCTAAATCAGTGTAAATATTTTAATACCTTATGAGACAAGGTCTACCTCATTTTTCTAATGTTTTCTAAGACTTTTAATGTAGATATTTTACCGCCTTTCACTTCAAGAAAATTGCAAATATCATATTAAATTATATGAAAAGTCTGGAATTTTTGAGTATTTCAATGAAAATTAGATTAATTTTGGAAACAAATGGGTGTATCCAATACCAATGTAGATTTCTGTTTTGCCAAGTTTCATTTATGTTGTTCAGCTAAGCTTTATAATTTCTGCCATTTGTTATTAATTTTATTGCTATGCACTTGATAAAGTACCTTCCTATTGTGAATGGGATTTTTTTCTTTTGCATTTTCAATTGTTTTACATTTCGGTTGTTTCGAGTGTCAGTTTGAAGGATGTGCATATTATCTGCTCCTAGAAATCTTGGAATAAATTGCCTGAAACTGTTCCTGAAATACTCTAAAGGATAATTTTTTTCTGTCTCTCTGCTAGAGTGGTCTCCTTGGATTTTTGCATGCTTTTAATCAAGTTTGATATATTTAGTTTTTCATTCCCTGGTTTTCTAGAAAATCATAGGAAGTCATCTGTCTTTTGGTTAGAATTTATATATTTTATTTATAATATATTTTTCTTTTTTTAGAGAAATTTAGATAATATAAATTTCTCTTTTTAGAATTGGTACGCAAGAAAACAGACATTTTTCAAGTGAGAATTAGACTTCTTAAAATGTACATATTTTTCAGTTTAGGATCCCTTACTGTTCTTCACGGGAAATGACAGAATTCTTTCCTTGTGACCTGAGACTTCATCTTCTGGCACTCATGAAGAGTTGATCACTATGTTACCTGGCAGCGTCTGGCTGTTAAACCAGCTAGCACCCTCTGGGGCTTGACTAATGCCATATCCATTGGCCTGGCAATCAGATTTTGCCTTTTCCTGCTGTCACTGTTGACAGTTAAGTTCCTTCCTGAGTTTACCAAGTGAGGAAATGATACCTAATAATATGGTGAGAATAATCTCAATGTATTATTACTTGTCAATTGCTTTGTTGCTAACCTGTAGATAGAGACGTTTTCTGACTGAGGTTTCTGAGCTCTCTGATCTCAGCAAGAACAAAGAAATCCAGAATGTTCCAGACTATGACTCAGAATAAGAGTATGTAGCCATCTTTCAGAGGGGACCAGCTGGACTCCTAAATGGAAATGTTTGTAGGGTTGTCTATACTTAGTCGGAGAAGGCAATGGCACCTCACTCCAGTACTCTTGCCTGGAAAATCCCATGGACAGAGGAGCCTGGAAGGCTGCAGTCCATGGAGTTGCTGAGGGTCAGACACGACTGAGTGACTTCACTTTCACTTTTCACTTTCATGCATTGGAGAAGGAAATGGCAACCCACTCCAGTGTTCTTGCCTGGAGAATCCCAGGGACGGGGGAGCCTGGTGGGCTGCTGTCTGTGGGATCACACAGAGTCGGACACGACTGAGCAATGAAGCACATACTTAGTATGTGCTCTTATTTGTGGCCCAAGTACATAACAGAGACTTGAGTCACAAATAAGAATGAAATTCCTCTTGAACTTCATGGATTCCATAAAGTAGGAGTACTTTTAGAGAATTGTAAGCAATTCTCCATTCTGGAAACTTGTCCTAAGCAAAGATCTGTTGCTCTGGAATACCACAAGAGAGACATCCTACAATCTGCTTTTTATTCTGTCTGCACATTATACTCCAATAAAAACTAATTAAGAAAATAAAACAATTATTATTTAAAATTAATAGCACTATCATTTAATTTAGAATAACAATTCTTGCAATATAGACCACTTTGTTTTCCCTGATTAAATAAAAGTGGGAAAATTTGTCTGAGTGATTGGTTCATTAACTACCCACATAATTGGTTTTTCAAAGAACTTGGTTATCCTAGATTTTTATAGATACTTCTCAGGTTCTGATATACTACTATACCTCTCTATGCTTCTGTACCTATAAAGGCAGCCTAAGATATTTTTATTTTTGAGAACAAAATTTTATCTAATCAAACTAGATAAAATTATAAAAAAATTCTCTAGCCCAGGTATAAAGGCATCTAGTTTGATATTTTTTCTCTTTTGTCTAGGAAAGATGTTTGTGACTTCTCTGGTCCTATTTCAAAAGAGTAAGCAGAAACCTCAGTTTGTTTTTTTTTAATTTGTGTATCATAATTCCATTTCCTTTGCTTAGCATGTATTTACTCCTTTGTATACTGCCTGTTGACTTTTGAGTGTTCAATTAGTGTTGTAATCATTTCACTTGTATTTTCTGCACTCAGTTTCATTCAGATTTCTCTATAAATTTTTCTCTAATTTATTCATATTTTATTCTATACTTTTCATTTCTCTATTTTCCTTGTTGTTTATCTATTTGTAATTGATTTAAAAGAACCATGCATTGTTTTTCATTTCTGGATAGCTTCATTTTTTTGCCATTAATATCCACTTTTATCTCTATCAGTTTCATATACTTTCTTTCATCTTGGTGTATTCATCATTTTCTCTCTTGTTAAATAAAATTAAATATTCATATTATTTAATTTTAGGCTTTATTCATAAGTCCAGGAGTTTATCTATAAACTTACTGTTAGAAACTACATTAAATTTAATTAAAAGTAAAAAATTAATTGAGAAATAAATAAATAGAGGTGAGGTGAATATCAGATTTTTTTGCTTAAATTACATATCCAAAAGTTAAGAATCTATTTGGTACTTATTTTGCATGCATAGATATATTTGTATAAATAAATTATATGCCTAAATTTGTACAGTTTCTGATATAATAATAGTCGATATTTTGTAATGCTTACTGTATTTTTGTTTTTTAAAATTTTGTTATATTTGGGACTCCTATTTAATGTGGATCTATAAAGATCAACCTTACTAATTTGCTTGTATACATACTAACTTGTGTCATATTTGTGTATGTTTAAGTTGTTTCAGTTACTTTGTCACTGCAAAAATGTTTCAATAAATATTCTCAAACTTATTATAAGTTTCTTGTCAAGTATGGTAGCAACTGGCACATGTAGCCTTTTAAATTTAAATATGTTTCTTTTAAAAACTAAGAGTCCAGATTGTCAGCACAGTAGTTAAGTTCAAGAGCTCAGTAAGAAGGTCTTGCTTGAGGCGTTGATATCAGACAGAAAAGACATAGAGCATTTCCACCAACTGAAAGTTCTTTTGGTCAGTTCTTATTGTACATTCTAGCAGGTATCATTATTGGAAAGGTTTTGAGAGCTAAAGTTTCATTTTTAAGTGTTTATACATTTTAAATTTGCATGCAGCCAAATAAAAATGATAGTAGAATTTGGCAGTCACACTAACGATGCATGAAATATCTCATTTTTCCGTATTTTTTTAAGTTTTTTTTTTATTATTTTTTACTTTACAATATTGGTTTTGCCATACATCAACATGAATCCTCCATGGGTGTACACGTGTTCCCCATCCTGAACCCCTCTCCCACTTCCCTCCCCATACCATCCCTCTGGGTCATCCCAGTGCACATGTTACCTTTTAAGTAGTTTATTGTTACTGTAGTTTTTATTCATATAATTATCAGTGAGTTCATGCCTCATATTTGTTAAAATTTGCATTTCTGATTCTTTAAATTGCTTTCTCTTTATACTAAGTATTCTATTGACTATCTTTTTATACACAGAGATTACCAGGCTTGTATTGACCTTCTTAATTCTAATCATATCTATGTACATGTTTCAGTATTTTTATCTAGAACCAGCATTAAATTTGTTATGCTATCTCTCAGTTTCACTGGCTTTGTGTTTTGTTTTTTTGTGTGTGTGTGTGTGTGGTACCCATGTTTTTGCTTTTCTTCACATTCTTCCCCTATTTGAGGAAGGTCTGTATAACTCTTGTCTTAATAGGTAAGGTGAGGAAATTGACCTTGAATTCCACTTCCTGCTAACTGGCACCGTTTCAAGATTCTGTTTTCAAATCTGTAAAAGAAGGGAAGGTTGATGTGCACAGTTCCCAAGCCAGTTCCTCATTCCTGGCAGTTCTTCATCTGGCCCTGGTCTACTCTGATTAAGTGTTTTTCCGAGCATTGTTTCCAGGTTTTCTGGTGTCACACTGCACAAGAGAGCCAGTTTATACACTGAGAGTGCACTCATCAGCCAGCACTGTGGCCAGATTCTGTTTTCTCTGTCCTTACTTACAGCAGTTTACCCATGGGAGGTACCACTCTTCTCCTAATGCACTCCACCGTCACCTGTTTTTTCCTATGTTCTTCATGTCAATATCAGTGATTTGAAATCTCCGTCTCAGGGAATAGCTCCAAACCAGCATTTTAGAGAGGGTCTCTGCTTGTCACAGAGTCTGTGGCTCAGTTAGTTGATCAGTGGCAGTAGAATATGAAACATCTTCTCACTTCTAAAATAAGCTTTTAAAAGATTAGGGACTCAGTCTAAGAGCTGAAACCTGCCTCTATATCTTTCCACTTTTCCTCTATCAGACTCTTAAGTATCTCATATTAGTGTCAATTCATAGAAGATTCCAATGTTAGGTTATCTGTCAGAATTACTATAGGAGGCTGCTAAGGGTTTTAAAAACGTATCACTGTATCTCCATCAGTACTTATTGAATAGTTGTGGAAGGCTCCCTTGGGGCCTGCAAACCAGCTGTCATTTTGAACCAGAAATCTCTGATCATAAAATTTCAAAAATAGTATCTTTTGCTCTAGCTGGCAGTAAATACTGATAAAGCACTGAAGCTGTTCTGTGAGGCAGAGATTCACTTTAAATTAAATTTGATATGTCAAAATTCCCCTTCAGTTCCATAAGTCAAGTGATTGAAGTATGTTAATTTCAAGGATACCTGTTTTTTTTTTTTTTTTTAAAGCAATATGAGAGAATTCCTTAGTGAAAAAAACAAGTTTCTAAGAACATCTCTTTTAAAAAATAAGTGAATGTAGTGGGACATACGTATGTTCTGTAGATACTCCTTGAGTTCATGCTCAGTTGCTTAAGTTGTGTCTGACTCTTTGGGACCCTGTGGACTGTACCCTGCCAGGCTTCTCTGTCCACAGGATTATCCTAGCAAGAATACTGGGGTGCTTTGCCACTTACTCCTCCAAGGATCTTCCTAACCCAGGGATCGAACCAGGGTCTCCTGCAGCTCCTGCTCGGCAGGTGGATTCTTTACCACTGAGCCACCTCAGAAACCATTGATACTCCTTATATCTGTTTAAATAGATATTTTAAATAGAATGCCTCATGTTATTATCCACTGATACTGTTTTATGGTATCAAAATTGTTTATCAGTTGATGGCTCAGTTTCACATTCCACTTCTCTGCTTGCCAATGATGATATGTCTATGTGTATCAGCGATACATTGAAGTCATGTAATGTATTTTATTGCCCTGTAGAATATGGTTTAAAAACTCCCAGATGTATTGTGCAGATCTACTTTTCAAAAATAATTTTAACAGTAAGCAAAATGCATTGTTTTGAGGAGAAAAACAACATTGCTTTCTGCTTCAGAACATGGTTTATGAAGTATTAAGAGATTTTCCTCCATAAAAATAGTATCAGTCTTTCTCTGTTGTGCAAAATATCTAGATGTTGCAACAGTAAAAAATATATATACTGTTTTCTAATAGAAAATATTTATTCTGTTTTTCACTGCAGTGACAATGGCAAATGACAAGGAAACTGCCACCTGTTATAGTCAAACTGTTCTTCCATATTTTTGTACTTAGAATATGATATGTATATAATTCATCCTTAATTATATGTTAAAAAAGCCTTGATAGTATATAAAATTAACATATGGTAGAAAATAATAATAACTCTCAAATTTTTTATCACGTGGTCTGTGCCAGAAACTATAAGAGGAAATTTTAATAAATTGTCTCATATTTTTCTCAAACATTCTGCAGAGAAAAAGATTTATACACCTTTATTATTATTATTTTTTTAATGTGATAGCTTTGTGTCAAGTAACTGTTTGGTGACATGCCAGGACCATAGAATAAATGGATTATATTCCATAAGCTTAGTTCTCAAAAGACATTGACTGTTTGAATCCCTACAGTTTAGTGCCTTAAAAACTAATAGAAACACTATGAAACATACGAAATACTGTTAAAAATAAAAGTCTAGTTCACAATGATTTTCCCTATATCAAACATTTCTCACAGAAATTTTGTGGTTTTGCTCTTCAGTGTTACCCAGATTTTCCAAGTTCCCTTTCCTTTGTACTTATTAAAAATGCTTGTATATGTAATTGATCATTTGTTTTCTAGAATAAGTAAAATTTTGGAAAATTTTTGGAATCACTGGAAATTATGGCATTAGTCTATATAAATAATAATTTCTAAGTTGGGTTAATTACATGGGTCAACTCCAGTGATAGGTAAATCTATAATTTTATATCTAAAAATTAGTTATGATATCATTAGGATTTACAGTCTAGCAGGGGACATTTGGAGTTCTGACTTCTAATCAGGCTATCAAAAGTAGATACTTTAAAATGCAGTTATAATTCAATGCAATTTCTTGTTATGTGGTCTAAAGTATAGTGATACAGGTTTTTTAAAGAAAATTTTACTTAAAATAATATGCTTAATTTATTTTTTGTTCTAGATCCTGATCAAGGTTTTATAGTTTAACAACTATATATGTAATTTTATGGAGACTTCCCTGGTGGCTCAGACAGTAAAGCGTCTGTCTACAATGCGGGAGACCCAGGTTCGATCCCTGGGTTGGGAAGATCCCCTGGAGAAGGAAATGGCAACCCACTCCAGGACTATTGCCTGGAAAATCCCATGGGCAGAGGAGCCTGGTAGGCTACAGCCCATGGGGTCGCAAAGAGTCGGACACGACTGAGCGACTTCACTTTCACTTTCTCTATATAATTGTATTCAAATGAGGACTATTACAACTTTCTTTTATGATTTATTTATTTTTAATTGAAAGATAATTGTTTTACAATATTGAATTGGTTTCTGTCATACATCAACATGAATCAGCCATAGGTACACATATATCCCCTCCATCTTGAACCTCCCTTCCATCTTCTACCCCTTCCTACCCCTCTAGGTTATTAACAGAGCCCCTGCTTGAGTTCCCTTTTCAGTTCAGTCACTCAGTTGTGTCTGACTCTTTGTGACCCCATGGACTGTAGCACGCCAGGCTTTCCTGTCCATCACCAACTCCCAGAGCTGCTCAAACTCATGTTCATTGAGTCAATGATGCCATCCAACCATCTCTTCCTCTGTTGTCCCCTTCTCCTGTCTTCAATCTTGCCCAGCATCAGGGTCTTTTCCAGTGACTCAGTTTTTTGCATCAGATGACCAAAGTATTGGAGCTTTAGCTTCAGCATCAGTCCTTCCAATGAATATTCAGGACTGATTTCCTTTGGGATTAACTAATTTGATCTCCTTGCAGACCAAGTGACTCTCCAGAGTCTTTTCCAACACCACAGTTCAGAAACATCAATTCTTCAGCACTCAGCTTTCTTTATAGTCCAACTCTCACATCCATACATGACTACTGGAAAAACCATAGCATTGACTAGACAGATCTTTGAGTTCCTTGAGTCATACAGCAAATTAGTGTCTATGCTTTCATGCTACACTCTCCAATTTGCAGGGCAGCAATAGATATGGAGACATAAAGACTTACAGACATGGGATGGGGGAGAGAAAGTAGAGGGTGGTAAAAATTACTTTTTGTAATGATAGCTCCTATAGGATGTTAACCTGGAGATATCATTGTGTTAACACAAATATTTACTCCTAGCATATGTGATGGAATAATTTATGTTTCTTCATTTAATCAAATAATGCCCTGGGATTTCTTTGGAAGGAATAATGCTAAAGCTGAAACTCCAGTACTTTGGCCACCTCATGTGAAGAGTTGACTCATTGGAAAAGACTGATTCTGGCGGGGGTTGGGGGCAGGAAGAGAAGGGGACGACAGAGGATGAGATGGCTGGATGGCATCACTGACTCGACGGACATGAGTCTGAGTGAACTCCGGGAGTTGGTGATGGACAGGGAGGCCTGGCGTATTGCGATTCATGGGGTTTCAAAGAGTTGGACACGACTGAGTGACTGAACTGAACTGACGATTGTTTCTTTTCCTTCTTTTTCTTTAACCTATAAGGAATTTTGTGGCTCTCTGCTGACTCCTTTTACAAGATCTTCACCATCTCAATTCACTTTTATGTGCACTTCCATATTTCTTCTAGCCCGACATCAGGTAATATCTCAAACCTCTGAATCAATGCTGTTTTCTTCCCTTAAACACACACACATGTTTACACACACACACACACACACACTAGTGAATGCTGAATAGTGCAGTAATGCACCAGCTCATGTTGGATAGGCATTATACATTCCTAGTACAACACCAATGGGGTCCTTAATACTTTCTGAACATTTCTGTTGTTCCCTAATTAGGCTTTGACAATATTCTCCACAATAGCTATTTCAAATTCCTTAATCCTCTCAAATTTTCAGTCTGCTTACCCACTCCCTCAGTTTGGAAACTGAGATTAAATTAAAAAAAAAAATTAAATCTCTTGATATACATGCATCTTAAATCTCACTTATAAAAAATACTTTAAAAAACTGATCCTTTTTTTTTTTTTCCTATTGCTGGTCTCAGTGAAAAGGGTGTTTCTATTTTCTGTAAAATTGTAGTCTGGATTCTATTCTACCCTTTCTTTTCAGAGACCTCATTTGATTGATCCCAAATAATTTTCTCTCCTTTATGAATCTCTACTATCTGTACATAAACATCCTTAAATTTTACTGTAAATGAACAAAAAGAAATAACAAGACCAGTGGCCTTTAACACTCACTCTGGCTCTAACTATTAGAAATACATTCTTACATTAAGAAAATAAATATGAAAAGGTATATCCACATAAACTTTCTCCCCTGAAATTCCAAGTTTTGTTTTCACCTGTCATAAAGATTAACACTGTAACATCATCCAGTGATTTTAGTTACAGCAAGCTATTTTTGTTTTTCAGGTTATCAGTCTAATGAATTTACTCTCTCTGGTTATACCATTTCCTCTGTCTTTTGTTATCAAGGATAGAAGAGTAAAACTGCATAACGAGCACCAAATAGTCATTGCTTTCAATTAGTACATTAATAAATAAAAATGTGAATGGAGGTGAGAGGGTTAGATACAGATATTGATATTGATAAGCATCTTAATTTTCCATTTAAAATTTTAAAAACCTATTGCTTAAAGCTCTTAGTAATTGCAAAAGATAATGGCAGCTAATTTTTGATAAAGCCTTCTGTTAACCAACTGTATAGAATTATAGTGTTGAATATGTCAAGCTTTGTTGCTTAGATTAGCCAAACCTTGTGAAAATGAAGGACATGAAGCAGTATGTCAGTATTTATTGAAAATTTATTCTTTAATGGCTATTGTAATATTGGAGTGGGTAGCCATTCCTTTCTCCAGGGGATCTTCTTGACCCAAGGGTCAAACCCAGGTCTCCTTGCATTGCAGGAATATTCTTTACCATCTGATCCAGTAGGGAAGCCCAGCATTACTCTCTAATAGGTATTGTTATAGATACACAAGTATATTAATGAATGCAAAGTATGCTTACAAAAATATTTGGAAATAAATGCAGTTATCCGATGCATTTGATAAATTTGGGAACATATGAGAATGGCTAAGTTAATCAAGCTCACACAACCAGGAGGTGATGACAGAGATTCAAATCTGACCCCAGAGATCACACTCTTAACTCCTATACAAATCAGTTTTTCTAATCTTTTGGCTCTTCTGTCTTTTTTCTTGACTCTGTGGACTTTGATGCTCTTTCATGAAAGTATTCATCTAAAGTAGTTTTAAGTGTGTTGAGCATTAATTTTGAAGTGAGATAAATAAGCATAGTCTTACCATAGCTAGTATGAGACTTAGTTTTAACACCACCTATAGAGACCATACTGGTTTGAGCTTTTCTGATAAAAATATTTATTTCTCTTCTATCAACATCAGGTTTTCTCTTCCTATAAAACCAAATTTTCTATTTCATTATTTTATTGTTTTCTGTGTTTCAGTTTTGGCAAATCCTACAGTTAACATTCCCCAAACTCATAATCACATCTCACACTAAGTATCATAATTTGTATTCTCCCATGTCACAGAATGCCCTTGGCATATCTAAATCTGACTTTTCTTTACTGCTAGATTGCATAGGACCTCATTTATGAAATATTATGAATGTGTTCCTCTTATTTGAATCTAGGTTTCAAATATTAAGCACTTTAAGTCACTTCATTTAGACAAATATGTGTATTATCTGTTACTTTGATACTTTTATATTTCAAATGAAAAATACTTAGCTCAAATTTCTATATCTCAATTACATCTCATTTTATTCCTATTTAGTGAATATTTACTATTCTAAAAATGAACCATTGTACAGCATTCTGTCATATTTGCATCAGAAGTTAGAGAATATTTCATAAGAAATTAAGTATCTCATGTGTAAATCAGCATGTACTAATAAATATTTTCATTGATTATTATAATATGTAACTAAAATACATATATATATATATACACATTTTAGTTGCACGAATTACCTTAAAATATTTGTAAAGAAGTGTGTTCAATATGTGAGACTCTCAGAATATTGATTAGTTTGTATTCCTTCTGTGTAGTTCACAAATTAGGAATATTTCTTCATTTTTCTTTTCTTTTTATTCTTTATTTTTTACAACTACCTTGCACCAGGCTGGGAAATTAACTTGACATTAGTGTTGATTCGTTTTACAAGGGTAAGTGAAGTAATAGTTTTCATTATCTGTAATAATCATACAGATGCATTAAAGCACATAAAGAACAAAAACTTTCTTATGAAATTCTATTTTTATTAAAAGTTTAGGTTATTAAAAAGTAAATGCCTGAATTAATTCCCGAGTTAGGGAAACTTGGCTCTGTGATTTTATCACTGTTAAGCTCCTTGCAGTCACATACACAAGCCAGATATAAAAATGACAAAAGACGAAATGCTTTGTTTAGAAATCTGATGACATGTTTCCATTATTGGGGTCATACAGAAGAGGTGTTTTGGCTGTCTGCCAGTGCCATGTGGGTACTTAATTCCATTTTTATTTGGATCTCTGTGACCTAATCTTCACAGCTACATCAATGATAAACGAACGTCTCATCTTAGTAACATATACCATAGTAACTGGTATCTGCAGTTTGGCACATGGCTAATTAAATATTGATTTGTTGAATGAACTCTAAGCCTTCAGTATTTTTTAATTACAATAATGACTTTTCCATATGCCATCAGTTAAGTTTCTCTTTAAAAAGTTAAAGACACATAGAATTAGTTCAAAAGTATAAATTATTAAGCATATTATACTTGAAGGTATGGTTAATAGACATATTGTAATAGGTTCAGGCAAATTGCTTTTATTGCTTATAAAAAAGAGAGATTTTGTGCTTCTAATCCATTTTGGCAATGGCAAAAATGCAGTATAAATAGTAGTGGTTATGGCCTTATAAGAATACATTTACTCAGGCATTCCAGGACATAGAGTTCCATGGACCATGTTTTAATAGGTCCTGGTCATGAACTGTTCTTTGAAGAATAAGATGAAGCTTAAGAAGCAATTGCTATTGCTGGAAGAAGACATAGAGTGATGACTGTGCTTTAAAAGGTTTTCCCAGAGTTTGTCACTTTTAATCCACAAAACTATTTGAAGTAATCTGTACTTTTTCTCTCTGTTTTGCCTCCTTTAAAAACTCTCTCTACATAAACTTTTTCTTGTAAATTTGTTAGTTTGATTGCAGATACTTATTAAATATAGAGTAGATTTACCAGTATATATGAGTAATAATAGGATGTAGAGAACAAAAATGCAAACATCCCAACCTAAGAAATAGAATGTAATTGTTATATTTGAAACCTCGCCTATGTCTGCCTTCCTGACTCCTTTCCTTTCCCAGCCCCACAGGGGAAAATATTATTCAGATTTTGTATTTATAATCACAGTACTTTTCTTTATTTTCCCCTATGTATGTTGGTTTCCATTGCCACATATAGCTTGGTGGTGGTTTAGTTACTAAGTCGTGTCCTACTCTTGTGACCCTGTGGACTCTAGCCTGCCAAGCTCCTCCATCCATGGGATTCTCCAGGCAAGAACACCGAAGTGGGTTGCCATTTCCCTCTCCAACATATAGCTTAGCTTGATATTATTCAACCTATTTATAGCATAAGTATTTTTCTGTGATGAGTTTTTCACTCAGTGTTTTTTATTCCAGATTTAACATAGCTAATAGTACTATTCATGTTTGCTTTTTTTTTTTTTTTTTTTACTTCTGGATAGTATTACATTTTATAAACATAACACAATTTATCTATTTACTCTTGAATAACAATTATATTCCATCAGTTAGTGTTGCAAGAAACAGAATCACAATAAATATTATTTTACAATGTTTTTCTTTCTTTAGCAACCAAAGGGTTTTTTGAGTCCATAAAATAGTAATATTTCAGGATCTTTAATATTACAGAAGAACATCCAAGCAAAAGTGGTTAGCTTACCCCTTTGTTAAGAAAACTGCAAGATGGGGCTTCTCAGGTGGCATGGTGGTAAAGAATCTACCTGCCGATGTAGGAAATACAAGAGACACAGGTTCGATCCCTAGTCAAGAAGATCTCCTGGAGGAGAATGGTGCTCCACTATTCTTGCCTGGAGAATTCCATGGACTGAGGAACCTGGCAGGTTATGTACATGGGGTCAAAAAGAGTCACATATGATTGAGCCACCTCCACCACCACTGCAAGATAAAGCAACTTTAGAATGCTGTTGTATCACACAGTGAGTATCCTGAAGAATTTATAGGTTGGACAAAATAAGGTCAAAATCAGGTTGATTCTATGGCTTGCTTACTTTTCAAAATCTCAGGAATTATGGGTAATTTAGGTTGCATTTATCATGTGATAACATGATAGACTTCAAGACAGGAATTAAGGTTTTACCAAGTATTAGGTAGGCTGCAGTCCATGGGGTCGCTAAGAGTTGGACACGACTGAGCGACTTCACTTTCACTTTTCACTTTTATGCATTGGAGAAGGAAATGGCAACCCACTCCAGTGTTCTTGCCTGGAGAATCTCAGGGATGACGGAGCCTGGTGGGCTGCCATCTATGGGGTCACACAGAGTCAGACACGACTGAAGCAACTTAGCAGCAGTAGCAGCAGCAGTTTCTAGGATTAGCAAGAGAGGTTAGGAACAGTATTGTGAAACAATGTTTAAGTGAGATTGATAAAGAAAAAAAAAAATGTCCTTCAGTATCCTTGAGTATCTTTACCTCAGTGTTTCTGTTAAATTTCAAATTTATTTCCAGAAGTGATTATTCCAATTAAAGTACAATAAAAAAATATATATATGTTCTGCACCCTACCAATACTTGATATTTTCTAGTTTTCTTTGCATTTCCCTGACTGATGACGAGGTTGCTCATCTCAAATATTTATCAGTCATTTTCTCCTTTTTTTTTCTATTTTAGTGATGTTTTTAAATTTTGCTTTCGTATAATCAATATTTTTTTTATTGTTCCAAAGAAGGACTTTCTATATTCTGATTTGTTCTTTTTATCATCTATCAGGATATCTATATCTTTATTTATATCTATTGCCAATCAATCTATCATCTATTTAATCTGTTTATATATATATATATATATTTATATAATGTTATCTCACATTTTATTGAGCTTGTAAAGTGGCTAAGTAGTGTCCTGCTCTTTGAGACCCCTTGGACTGCAGCATATCAGGCTCCTCTGTCCTCATTATCTCCCAGAGTTAGCTCAAATTCATGTTCATTGAGTCAGTGATATATATAACAAGCTCATCCTTTGCCTCCCCCTCTCTTTTTATCTTCAGTGTTTCCCAGCATCAGGGTCTTTTCCATTGAGTCAGTCCTTTGTATCACATGCCCAAAGTATTGGAGCTTCAATTCAGCTTTAGCATCAGTGCTTCCAATAAATATTCAAGGTTGATTTCCTTTAAGATTGACTGGTTTGATCTCCTTGCAGTCCAAAGGACTCTCAAGACTCTTCTGCAATACAAGAGTTCAAAAACATCAATTCTTTGGTGCTTAGCTTGCTTTATGGTCCAGCTCTCACATCTGAATGTGGCTACTGGAAAACCCATAGCTTTGACTATACGGACCTTTGTTGGCAAAGTGATGTCTCTACTTTTTAGTATGCTGTCTAGGTTTACCATAGGTTTTGTTTCAAGGAGCAAGTGTCTTTTAATTTCATGGCTGTAATCACCATCGACAGTGATTTTGGAGCCCAGGAAAATAAAATTTGCACTGCTTCTACTTGCCATGAAGTGATGGGACTGGATGCCATGATCATTGGTTTTTGAATGCTGAGTTTCAAGTAAGCTTTTTCATTCTCCTCTTCCACTCTCATCAAGAGGCTGTTTACTTTTGACTTTCTTCCATTAGAGTGATATCATCTGCATATCTCACGTTTTAGTGATCTGATCCTTAACTGTATATTTATATGAACATATATGAACAGGAGTTAATTATTTAGCTGTGATCATATTTGTCAGTCTTATCATTTATAGTAGACATTTTTTATCTTTTGTAAGAAATATTTTCCTATTTTTTAAATTCATAATGGTTTTATTCTGTTTTCTGTTTTGCAGTTTTATTGTGATTTTATTGTCACATTAATGATTTATTTATTTGAGATAAAATTTTATGCATAGGGAAAAGATAGGTTACAAGTCTCTGTTTTTTCAAATAGGTTTAAGCAGTTGATATCAAACCATTTGTTAAGAAACATTTCCCCCATTCTGCAATGCCAATTTGCTGTAAAATAATGTTCCATCCTTTTTGAAAAAAATTTATTATTATTTACTTTACAATACTGTATTGGTTTTGTTATACATCAACATATATCTGCCACAAGTGTACATGTGTTCCCAATCCTGAATGCCCCCCTGCCCTATAACCTCCCTCCCCATACCATCCCTCTGGGTCATCCCAGTGCACCAGCTCCAAGCATCCTGTATCCTGCATCAAACCTAGACTGGTGATTCATTTCTTATATGATGTTATACATGTTTCAATGCCATTCTCCCAAATCATCCCACCCTCTCCCTCTCCCACAGAGTCCAAAAGACTGTTCTATACGTCTGTGTCTCTTTTGCTGTCTCACATACAGGGTTATCATTACCATCTTTCTAAATTCCATATATATTAGTAAGTATACTGTATTGGTGTTTTTCTTTCTGGCTTACTTCACTCTGTATAATTGGCTCCAGCGTCATCCACCTCATTAGAACTGATTTCAAATGTATTCTTTTTACTGGCTGAGTATACTCCACTGTGTATATGTACCACAGCTTTCTTATCCATTCATCTGCTGATGTTCCATCCTTTTTTATTTCTGTTCCTATTATTCAGATATCGTTCGTTGTTCTGTGAACTACACAGCATTAATTAACTTCTAATCTTTGACGTCTAGTAAGGCATGCTATTTCATTCTGCATGTGCTAAATCCATAATCACAAGCTAAGAATGATCACCCCTCCCCCCAGCCTCAGGACATTTAGCAACATCTAGAGAGATTTTGGTTGTCACACCTGGGAAAGGTGTGCTATGTCATCTAATGGTTATGAGCGAGGAGTACTGCTAAACACCATGCATTGCACAAGATTATCACACTTCCCCCAATAAAGAATTATCTGGTCCAAAGTGTTAGTATTGCCAAGGTTGTAAAACCCTGAACTAAATGGATAACACATTGGGATGTCTTTGTGAAAAGGGAATTGTATGTTCCATGAGTTCAGTAGGATTCAATATAGACATGCTTACTTCCGTCTTTATCTCATTTTTATTCTGTTAGTTGTCTTTCTTTTCTTCAATGCCTTTTATTGAATTTTAATTAGTCTGTTCTGTCTTGGATTAGTGAGAGTTTAGTATTTTGTTTCCTGAGTGCCCGAGAGGTAATACAGAGTCTGGAGTTTGAAAAATTAAGATTGCTATATGTTTTCCTTTTCCTTCTTTCTTGAGTTGAATCAACTTTCTTTTCATTTCTTCCTGATTTTCTCACTTTCTTTTTCTGACTGAAGGTGATTTTCTCTATCATGAGTATATATTTCTATGTGAAATATAGTATTTCATATGAAGATACTAAATAAGGTTAATTCCGTTTGAGTGTTGGCTTTTGTTTTATGGTGATTTTATTCAGGGAGAAAGTTTCATTCCTTCAGGTATATTATATTTCATTTTCCAATGTTTTAAAATGCTTGTTCATGGATGTGTTTCTTTTCCTGTCCATTTAGGCCAATTTTGGGTAGTATGCAACTATACAGAATTTAATAGAGATGCTAGTTTCTCTCAAGATAATGTTGTAAGTCTCATTATGCAAAAATCTTGGTCCTTTTCAGTTTAAGACAATGTTTCCATCACACTACAGTGTTTTATGCTCTATTGCATACTCTTTTTTTTCCCCCCCCCTCAGGTGGTGCAGACGTAGAGGTTGCACTCAATCTAAGACAAGAAATGGTTGGTATAGTGTCATAGTTACTACTTAGAAAAACATGCTGATAGAATCTTTGAACTGGAAAAAAAGAAAAAGTTGTTCATAGGACATAAGCAGAATATCAGAGCAAGGTGAATTGTTCTTTCCTGTGAACATTTAGGAAAAGGAAGATTGTAAAACATTGGGAAAATTTAATTGGGGAATATTTTAGAATAGATGATAATTAGGAAACAAGAGAAAGATTCAAAAGGAAAAATGAGAAAAAGTCACTTATCAATTCTACTTGGATTCCCCTTACTTCTGCCTTCTTTAGATTTGTACCAGAACCAACTGACAATTTATTGTGATCCAAGAAATTTGAACCTTTTATCAACTAGGACACTCCAGGCTTCAGATTTACTGTTTACTTCCCTTAGAGTTAAATCTCTAACTCTTTTTGCTCAATGCAAAAAGCTGGTGGTTTTATCCTAGTAACCGTTAAGATTGTTAGCTCAATTAAATTATGCCAGTCTGTAGCTGAGGTCTGTAGTTTTATATATTTTATTATTTGTTTTTTTAGCATATTCGTGACTAATGCCGATGTTATAGCATTCTAGTATGTATATAACTGGACTTGTTTTTCCCCATTATGCAACATGACTCTATCCTAAATCCATATTTGCTTATTAGCCAAAGCTTATTAAAATAGTTTAAATTGGCTATGGCATTCTTTCACTATAGCGACTGCCAATCAGCTTATCTTCACAGACCCAAGCTCTGCTAGCATTCCCTGCTGAGAAATCTTGCTCCTCTGGTTTGTTTTTATCATTAATTCACTTTATTAATTTTTTTCCTTTATGGGCAACTGGTAATTTTAACAGTTCTGATATCTTTTTTCTGACTTTAAATTGGAATTCTGGATAAGCTGTGTATTATTACTTTCTGATTATCACCACAAAATTCTCACGTTTTCTCAAGCACATGTGACATATGATAATTGTTTATCAAGTGAGTTCACTATTTTGATTAATGCATTGTACATTATTGACCAAATTTTGCAGAAAATTTGGCAGAAAATGATAAAGCCTGGGCCTACTTTCAAATTCTAAACACAGTGTTCAGAATGGATACCTCATTAAAGAACTATAATTATTTAATTATTTAAGTGGCATTTTATACTTGGCTTTGAATTTCAGGAGATTCTGGCTGATTAAATCTGGGAAGTTAAAATTAGTATTATAAAAGATGAAGACCCTGTTGTGATGGAAGGGTCAACATCCTGTCATAAGTGTGGTTCAGATGACTCTATTCTACTTTTTTTGGGCAAAAAGCAACTCTAAGTCTATATAAATGTCTGAGAAACATGGGCGGTCATTCACCAGGTGCCTTTCAAGTGACAGCCAGTCTTATTCTATTATTGAAGAGAAACATCCAATCACACTTCCTTCTCTATAAATGCACACACAGTATATCTTCTAGTAGATTTATGGCATTATTTTCATTAGATTACATATTAGTATTTATATTATTATGGTTATAATATTTTCTTTACAACTTGAACCTGTATTATACATGACTCCATTTTTTGTTTTTTCAATAGTTATTGACATTTGCTTCATTTTTGCGGTTTTGTTCTCTATTTATCATGTGTTGCCTTTATTTGGGATTGGAATGAAAACTTACCTTTTCCAGTCCTGTGGCCACTGCTGAGTTTTCCAAATTTGCTGGCATATTGAGTGCAGCACTTTCACAGCATCATCTTTCAGGATTTGAAATAGCTCAGCTGAAATCCCATCACCTCCGCTAGCTTTGTTCATAGTGATGCTTCCTAAGGCTCACTTGACTTTGCATTCCAGGATGTCAGGCTCTAGATGAGCAATCATACCATCATGATGATCTGGGTCATGAAGATCTTTTTTTATATTTCTGTGTATTCTTGCCACCTCTTCTTAATATCTTCTGCTTCTGTTAGGTCCATACCATTTCTGTCCTTTATCTAGCCCATCTTTGCATGAAATGTTCCCTTGGTATCTCTAATTTTCTTGAAGAGATCTCTAGTCTTTCCCATTCTGTTGTTTTCCTCTGTTTCTTTGACCTGATCACTGAGGGATGCTTTCTTATACCTCCTTGATATTCTTTGGAACTTTGCATTCAAATAGGTATATCTTTCCTTTTCTCCTTTGCTTTTCACTTCTCTTCTTTTCACAGCTATTTATAAGGCCTTCTCAGACAGCCATTTTGCTTTTTGCATTTCTTTTTCTTGGGCATGGTCTTGATCCCTGTCTGTTGTACAATATGACAAACACCCATCCATAGTTCATTCCAATCCCAAAGAAAGTCAATGCCAAAGAGTGTTCAAACTACCAAACAATTGCACTCATCTGTCCAACCAATCCATTCTGAAGGAGATCAGCCCTGGGATTTCTTTGGAAAGAATGATGCTAAAGCTGAAGCTCCAGTGCTTTGGCCACCTCATGTGAAGAGTTGACTTACTGGACAAGACTCTGATGCTGGGAGGGATCGGGGGCAGGAGGAGAAGGGGATGACAGAGGATGAGATGGCTGGATGGCATCACTGAGTCAATGGACGTGAGTCTGAGTGAACTCCGGGAATTGGTGATGGACAGGGAGGCCTGGCGTGCTGCGATTCATGGGGTTGCAAAGAGTCGGACACGACTGAGGGACTGAACTGAACTGAACTGAACACTTTGGTAAAGTAATGCTCAAAATTCTCCAAGCCAGGCTTCAATAGTACATGAACCATGAAATTCCAGATGTTCAAGCTGATTTTAGAAAAGGCAGAGGATCCAGAGATCAAATTGCCAACATCCGTTGGATTATCGAATAAGCAACAGAGTTCCAGAAAACCATCTATTTCGGATTTATTGTCTGTGCCAAAGCCAGTGACTGTGTGGATCACCACAACTATGGAAAATTCTTCGGATGGGAATACCAGACCAGCTGACCTGCCTCTTGACAAATCTGTATCCAAGTCAGGAAGCAACAGTTAGATCTGGACAGGAAACTGGTTCCAAATAGGGAAAGGAGTATGTCAAGGCTGTATATTGTCGCTCTGCTTATTTAACTTATATGCAGAGTACATCATGAGAAACTCTGGGTCAGATGAAGCACAGGCTGGAATCAAGATTGTTGGGAGAAATATCAATAACCTCAGATATGCAGATGACGACACCATCCTTATGGCAGAAAGTGAAGAAAACCTGAAGAGCCTCTTGATGAAAGTGAAAGAGGAGAGTGAGAAGGTTGACTTAAAGCTCAACATTCAGAAAACGAAGATCATGGTATCTGGTCCCAACACTTCATAGCAAATTGATGGGGAAACAATGGAAATAGTGAGAGACTTTATTTTGAGGGACTGCAAAATCACTGCAGATGGTGACTGCAACAATGAAATTAAAAGATGCTTACTCCTTGGAAGAAAAATTGTGACCAACCTAGACAGCGTATTACAAAGCAGACATTATTTTGCCAACAAAGATCCATCTAGTCAAGGCTATGGTTTTTCCAGTGGTTATGTATGGATGTGAGAGTTGGACTATAAAGAAAGCTGAGTGCCGAAAAATTGATGCTTTTGAACTGTGGTGTTGGAGAAGACTCTTGAGAGTCCCTTGGACAGCAAGGAGATCCAGCCAGTCCATCCTAAAGGAAATCAGTCCTGAATATTCATTCATTGGAAGGACTGATGTTGAAGCTGAAATTCCAATACTTTGTCCACCTGATGCAAAGAACTGCCTCATTTGAAAAGACCCTGATGCTGGGAAAGTTTGAAGGCAGGAGGAGAAGAGGATGACAGAGCATGAGATGGCTGGATGGCATCACCGACTCAATGGACATGAGTTTGAGTAAACTCTGGGAGTTGGGGTTGGACAGGGAGGCCTTGGGTGCTGCAGCCTATGTGGTCGCAAAAAGTCAGGAAAGACTGAGCAGCTGAACTAAACTGATGATCATATGAATTGAATCCTAAATTGCCATCTATAGGATGCATGTTCCCAGTTGATAAAAATATGAATGTCCAAGATCCCTGCACATTGCTGGGCAGCTGGACAGGACATGTTCCTGGCCTATAGCACACCTCTCATTTGGAAATTCCCATCCTTTCCCTGGGATTTCTTCCTCTGTAGTGATTTCCATTATAGAAAATTTACTTTTTCCTTTTTTTTTTTTTTTTTTAAATTTGGTCCCACATTTTAGTGAAATGCTTTTTCTTTACTGGATTCCTCCACGGAGTCATATTGGTTTTGGCTGTGTTAATTGTCTAAATTTATAGTTCATAAGGAGGCTTCCCAGGTGGCACAGAGGTAAAGAATTCGCCTGCCAATGCTGGAGACGCAAGAGACACAGGTCCAAATCCCTGTCAGGAAGATCCCCTGGCAACCCGCTCCAGTATTCTTGCCTGGAAAATCCCATGGACAGAGGAGGCTGGTGGGCTGCCGTGCATGGGCGCTCAGAGAGTTGGACACAATTGAGCAACTGGGCATGCACACACACACACAGTTCGTAGGTGATAATTTTACGTTTCAAATTTAAGAAGAAAACTATTTCCTGCTCAGAATTTTGACAAACTGTACCGATTACTGGATTCTAGTGATGTTGACAAGAAATTGGGGGGTGTTCTAATTTCTGATCGTTTTTTTAAATATTTACTTATTTTGGGCTTCCCTGGTGGCTCAGATGGTAAAGCATCTGCCTACAATGCAGGAGACCTGGGTTCAATTCCTGGGTCAGGAAGATCCCCTGGAGAAGGAAATGGCAATCCACTCCAGCACTCTTGCCTGGAAAATCCCACAGACAGAGGAACCTGATAGGCCACAGTCCATGGGGTCGCAGAGTCAGACACGACTGTGCGACTTCACTCACTCACTCATTTTTAATTGACTGATGATTGATTTACAATATTGGTTTGATTTCTGTCATATATCAATGTGAATTAACCATAGGTGTACATAGGTCCCCTCCCTTTTGAATTCCCTCCCACCTCCTGCCCGTTTCCACCCCTCCATGTATTACAGAGCCCAGTTTGAGTTCCCTGAGTCATTGAGAAAATTCCCGTTGGCTATCTATTTACATATGTTAGTGTATATGCATCCCTGCTACTGTCTCCATTTATCTCACCCTCTCCTTCTTTTCCCCTACCCTCTCCTTCTTTTCCCCTACCCTTGTCCATAAGTCTCTTCTCCATATCTGCGTCTCTATTGCTGCTCTGCTATAGATTCATCCGTACTATCCTTCTAGATTCCATATATATGTGTATCTTAACCTATATATGCTTTATGTGAATGTTTCCCCTCCATTTTGAAAGCTCTTAGTATCTATTCTTTGCTCCTAGTACTCTTCAGTTTCACAATGGCGTACCTCGATGTACATATTTTTTAATGAAATATTTGAAATAGTAGTCTTTTTCATCTGGAAACACTTATCTCTTATTTCTAATAAATATTTATCATAAACTTATCTTCTGTTTTTACTATCCTTCCTTTCTGAAACTGTGGTTTATGATGGATTTCATGAAACTGATTAAAAAACCTGTTTATCCTATTTCATGTGTATGTGTGTTTTACTTTCTAATCTCCATATTTTTAGTTTGTTTCATTTTATGTGTCATTCATTTCTTCTTTCATGGATGTAACAGATTTTCTAAGAATAATTGCCCTTCCTCTCCTAAGGATATTGCCTAAGTTTCCACCAGATTCTGTTAACTTGGTTCAGTCTTTCCTGTTGCGTGTTCCTCAAATGCTTGGGGGTCCACTGATCATGGTAACTACAAAATAATTCAGGATTTCTTTGTATCTGTTAATTTGTCTTGGTAGCTAATGGGCTTTACCTCTTTACCACAGTACAACTGATTAGATTTCTTTGGTTGACTCTAAAGGGTTAAGTGTTTTTGTCTTTGTCCTCAGGCTGCTCAGATTGACCAGAAAAATGCATTTCCTTTTCCTGTGTCTAGAACAACACTGGCTCTCACTGTCTTGGCATCCTGTGAGGGAAAGGCCATGCACCCCAGTCTTGTATAGAGAGACTTATAGTTGCTTTTATTTTTATTTATTTTTTTAAGACAGTACACCGAGTTTCTGTCATGGTAAAGGCGGGACTATGAAGCCTTGGGATCTAAATATTGTTTCATAAGACCACACTCTTTGTGTTTTAGCATCACATTGACATCACTTTTTAAAATGTCTGATATTGTTCATTCTTCAGCCTTGTATATTTCCAGTTCTTCCAAAAACAGTTTTGTTTTCTATATTTTGAGTTTGCTAATTGCAGTTAGCATGCATTCTGCGTTTCAGCTTTGAAAATTGTATTTCTGTCATATTTTCTTCCTTTTTCTTGGACCCTGTAAGATTTCACCTAAAAAAGAAGTCGATTTATGTTTATTTACCAGTGTTTGAGGAAAGAATAGGCAGATTGCTCAGTCTTAAATGTTAGGGAGAAGTTTTGTTGTTATTGTTTTAAAAAAAAAATGCATGTGGATTAATGTGATAGAAACAACCTTTCGTACATATTTATTATTTCTTCTTTGGGATATTTTTGTCTTATTTACCTCTTATTCCTTTTTCATATATTTTTCCAGTAAAATTTATACATATTTGTATGACCTACATGTATTATTTTTAATATATGAAAGTTTTGCACATGGTTTTTCTAGCTTAAAAATAAGTCTTTTGAATACTATTCATAAATTACATGCATAAGATTTTAGTATTTTTATTGAACTCAGCATGTATCAGTACTTTAGAATTTTCCATATTTCTGCTAATTTTTATTATATTCTTAAGGGAAAATATGTCTGAGATTTTCAAACAGCCTGGCCATTTGAGAAACATTTATCACAAAAATTGTTTTGTCACTGTATTATTTGTTTCCTAAACAATCACTGTACAGCATATGTAACTATACCATTGAATCTTAAAGGATTCATAACATCGCCCCAAAATATTACTAATTAAAGCTTACTTAACATAATTCAGTGAGATTTGTGGATATGGCTTATTTCCACATTGCATATTTTATAGAAAATTGCAACTATAAAGCCCTTTGTATTGTTGTCCATTCACACATAACTTTTCATACAAGGTGTTTTTACTCAAATACAAAATCGGTGCCCATTCTTGATTTAAGTGGTCTTTAAAAAAATTGTATTGTGTCCCTGCTAATTAACTCAGATCCTTTAAATAAAGGAGGAAAACAAACTAGTTCTACCTGTATGTGGATACATTTGTTATATAATAATCTAGATTTGAGAATTCTTTGTTCTCACTTTTTTTTTTTTTTTTTTTTGCTGTATAGTCTCAGATAGTCTCTGTGAATTTCATGTGCCAGAGCACCACTTAAGCTCTGTCTTCCAGTTCAAAAGCTACCACGGCAAGTAGTCTTTCCTGAATCACTCAGCCAAAAGTCCTCTCTTTCTTTTTTGATTACTGCTTTCATTTCATAGCATTCATTCCAACAGTATGTACCTTAAAAACCCAGAATAGTAGCACATTGTAGGGTATTTTATAAATAGGAGTAAGAAAGAGCAAATAAAACATGGGATTGGATTTTCCAGGTAGGAATACTGGAGTGAATTGTCATGCCCTCCTAAGGGGATCTTCCCAACCCAGGAATTGAACCTATATCTCTTCTGTTTCCTGCATTGGCTGGTGGGTTCTTTAGTATGAGCACCACCTGAGAAGACTAAATAATAATCTAAACTTCAAATTGTAATTTATCCTTTAAATCCATGTTTTCTGATAGATTTTTTTTTTTTTTATAATTGTAATGGTTACATTCTCAGTTGTCCTGGGCTACAGTCCATAGGGTTGCAAAGAGTCGGACATAACTGAAGCAAACTAGCATTCATATATTATTTTTATTCTACCAAAGTATTGTGATAATGACAAATTATTACATTATTAATAATTAAAATTTTAAATACTTACCATGTCAAAGACACAACAAGAAAGGTTTATGTGTCAGTTTATAAAACCCTAGTAACACAATGATGGAGAAGGCAATGGCACCCCACTCCAGTATTCTGCCTGGTAGGCTGCAGTCATGGGATCACACAGGGTTGGACACGACTGAGCGACTTCACTTTCATTTTCACCTTCATGCATTGGAGAAGGAAATGGCAACCCAGTCCAGTGTTCTTGCCTGGAGAATCCCAGGGATGGGGGAGCCTGGTGGGCTGCCGTCTATGGGGTAGCACAGAGTCAGACACGACTGAAGCAACTTAGTAGTAGTAGTAGTAACATAATGAAGTGAATATTGATACACAGGGGGTGAACAGACTTATCTTCACTTAATTACTGTTAAAAGATTAATGTTCAGTGAAATTGAGTTAATTTCCCAAAATAAAACAAGTTACAAACTTGAAATTTGAACTCATATTTTTTGCTTCTAAGTTTTTCAATTTGATGATTGTTACACTGACTCTTTAGCTTAAAATATCAAACTATATTTGCTGAGTTGAGAGAGAACAAAACTTCATGTGATTTTTTAAATTCTCCTCTATGGTACAGGAATTTAAAGTCCATAAGATAATAAGCTATGGGATTCAGATAAACTCTGAGAAGGCTTTTTGGATATGATACCAGAATTGGCACTGACGTTACATTTATTTATAAGTGACCTACTTCCAAAAAAGACTTCGGAGGATGTAAAAAAAAAAAATTAAGTAATATTTTCAAGACCAAGAAGAGGTTTGAAGAGAGAAGTTTGTAAAAACTGGAGTACTGAGATTCCTCCTCTTGCTATGGTTTCATAAATGCTGGTAGAATACAAGAGACTCCTGAGTGAGAGAGAGAGGATGTTATTGCTCCAGACAAATTGAACTGCATGTTCATACCAGTTCCCTTTGTCCCCAGGACTCATGGGTGTGACTAGTGGCAGGGGAGAGAATGCTTTCCCAAGAGTGACTCTTGTCTTAGGATAGGAATTCTGAAATTGGGAAATCCCAGACCAATCTAGATAGCATATTGAAAAGCAGAGACATTACTTTGCCAACAAAGGCCCGTCTAGTCAGGCTATGGTTTTTCCTGTGGTCATGTATAGATGTGAGAGTTGGACTGTGAAGAAAGCTGAGCGCCAAAGAATTGATGCTTTTGAATTGTAGTGTTGGAGAAGACTCTTGAGAGTCCCTTGGACTGCAAGGAGATCCAACCAGTCCATTCTGAAGGAGATCAACCCTGGGATTTCTTTGGAAGGAATGATGCTAAAACCCATCACTTCATGGGAAATAGATGGGGAAACAGTAGAAACAGTGTCAGACTTTGTTTTTTTGGGCTCCAAAATCACTGCAGATGGTGACTGCAGCCATGAAATTAAAAGGCGCTTACTCCTTGGAAGAAAAGTTATGACCAACCTAGATAGTATATTCAAAAGCAGAGACATTACTTTGCCGACTAAGGTCCGTCTAGTCAAGGCTATGGTTTTTCCTGTGGTCATGTATGGATGTGAGAGTTGGACTGTGAAGAAGGCTGAGCGCCAAAGAATTGATGCTTTTGAACTGTGGTGTTGGAGAAGACTCTTGAGAGTCCCTTGGACTGCAAGGAGATCCAACCAGTCCATTCTGAAGGAGATCAACCCTGGGATTTCTTTGGAAGGAATGATGCTAAAGCTGAAGCTCCAGTACTTTGGCCACCTCATGCAAAGAGTTGACTCATTGGAAAAGACTCTGATGCTGGGAGGGATTAGGGGCAGGAGGAGAAGGGGATGACCGAGGATGAGATGGCTGGATGGCATCACTGACTTGATGGACGTGAGTCTGAGTGAACTCCGGGATTTGGTGATGGACAGGGAGGCCTGGCATGCTGCGATTCATGGGGTCACAAAGAGTCGGACACGACTGAGCAACTGAACTGAACTGATCTTACAGAGGCCACTGGAAAACGTGCACAGCCTTTACTGGAGAAAGATATTATTTTTATTATCCTGGTCAAAAAAAAAGTCTCCTTTGCTCAAGAGGGAGATATACTATCTCTTTTGTGCTCTACAGACATTTTTTAAAAGCTAGTCCAAGGGGGAAAAAAAAAACCTCTCACACACACATAGTGCCACCATGCCATGAATCATGCCATGAATCTTGCCATTCCATGAATCATCACCATGCCATGATCTTGTCCCCTGACAAGATTGAAATAAGAGAGAACGGAACTTTCCTCTGAATTCCCCATATTTATAAATCAAATTTTCTAGCTCTGTATACACCAAATGACAAGAATCCCAGCTGTTTGTAAAGAAAGGATTTTTTTCCTGACCTTAAGCTATGAAAGTATTGTATTATGAGGAGCATTATGTAATGGAAAATTAGGCACAGGATTTAATGAAATACTTAATTTATATCAATAAATTGAAACACTTGTGGATGTTTTCTATGTTTATCCTCTGTAAGCCCAAAGGCATCATAGCAAAGAACAGGTTCATAAAACTAGTTTTAGATGAGTGCAGAAAAACTGTGGCAAGCTTTGTTGTTGACAAGTGTTTTGACTGACCCTTTATGGGGTCGCAAAGAGTCAGACATGACTGAGTGACTGAACTGAACTGAACTAAAACTTTTTTACATATTTACACAAATATATTTCTCCTTAACTTAATACATTTGTGGCAGCACATTTCTACAACTGATAATGTTCTTCCAAAATAACTAAAATCAATCATTTCTTCATGTTACACCTTAAAATTGAGTCCTGGTTTATAATCTTTATTACTGTATTTTTTTTTTAAATTTTCATTGCTTTAAAGAGTTTAATGCACTACTCTGAATTAGTTCATCTTCTAAATTATAAATATAATGATTTGGATTGCATCCAAATCTACTCTTGACAGGATAATCTTTATTGTCTTTTTGAAAACTTTCATAAGATTTTATTAGAAAAGCAACATTTTAGGGAGGAAAAAAATCATAACTGAAAAAAATACGATTGAGGAAAAATTCTCTTAAGATATTTTGTTTTGCAAGTTAGACTGCTTATTGCTGTACATAAAGAATCTGGTTTCGGTAATGAATAAAATATTGTAAGAAAGTACAGCAGCAACTGCTGCATCACATGGAAAATTTAAATTTCCATGTAATGTGTTTAAATGCTTGAAAATAGAATTTTGGAACTCTCAGATGCTACTATAATATCCTCTTTTCTTTTAGTATATATAACCCATCTCCAGCTCCAGTACTTTGGCCACCTTATGCGAAGAGTTGACTCATTAGAAAAGACCCTGATGCTGGGAGGGATTGGGGGCAGGAGGAGAAGGGGACGACCGAGGATGAGATGGCTGGATGGCATCATGGACTCAATGGACATGAGTCTGAATGAACTCCGGGAGTTGGTGATGGACAGGGAGGCCTGGCATACTGCGATTCATGGTGTCGCAAAGAGTCGGACACTACTGCGTGACTGAACTGAACTGAACCCATCTCCACAGGATAAGAATTTGGGATTAAATCAACTGAGTAACAAGAGGAAATTCATATTCAAGAGCTATTTTAGTTACCATCTGTCATTGTCTAACTGCACATTTAACATGATTTTACTCCTTTCTAATTCTATTTAATTAAACATGTTTACAAATACAAAATTTTAAGATCCAGGAATACAAGGAAAAACAACTCTAGTCAAAGTAGGCTTATTAAAATTTTCATTCTGAACTTCCTCTAGTTAACTTATACGACATACTCTATTAGGTTACAGCCTTTTCTAGCAAAATCACGATTAATTTACATTTGAGTAGCCAGTAGAGATTTTCTGAAATAAATGTATTAACTACACAAATTCAGTTCAGTTCAGTCGCTCAATCGTGTCTAACTCTTTGCGACCCCATGAATCGCAGCACGCCTGTCCACCACCAACTCCCAGAATTCACTCAGATTCACATCCGTCAAGTCAGTGATGCCATCTAGCCATTTCATCTTCCGTCGTCCCCTTCTCCTCCTGCCCCTAATCCCTCCCAGCATCAGAGTCTTTTCCAATGAGTCAACTCTTCACATGAGGTGGCCAAGTACTGGAGTGTCAGCTTTAGCATCATTCCTTCCAAAGAAATCCCAGGGCTGACCTCCTTGAGAATGGACCGGTTGGATCTCCTTGCAGTCCAAGGGACTCTCAAGAGTCTTCTCCAACACCACAGTTCAAAAGCATCAATTCTTCAGCGCCCAGCCTTCTTCACAGTCCAACTCTCACATCCATACATGACTATTGGAAAAACCATAGCCTTGATGAGACAGACCTTTGTTGGCAAAGTAATGTCTCTGCTTTTGAATATGCTGTCTAGGTTGGTCATAACTTTCTTTCCAAGGAGTAAGCATCTTTTAATTTCATGGCTGCAGTCACCATCTGTGGTGATTTTGGAGCCCAAAAAATAAAGTCTGACACTGTTTCTGCATCTATTTCTCATGAAGTGATGGGACCAGAGGCCATGATCTTCGTTTTCTGAATGTTGAGCTTGAAGCCAACTTTTTCACTCTTTTCTTTCACTTTCATCAAGAGGCTTTTTAGCTCCTCTTCACTTTCTGCCATAAGGGTGGTGTCATCTGCATATCTGAGGTACTGAAGCCTGGCTTGGAGAATTTTGAGCATTACTTTACTAGCATGTGAGATGAGTGCCATTGTGCAGTAGTGTGAGCATTCTTTGGCATTGCCTTCTTTGGGATTGGGATGAAAAGTGACCTTTTCCAGTCCTGTGGCCACTGTTGTGTTTTCCAAATTTGCTTCCATACTGAGTGCAGCACTTTCACAACATCATCTTTCAGGATTTAAAACAGCTCAACTGGAATTCCATCACCTCCACTAGCTTTGTTGGTAATGATGCTTTCTAAGGCCCACTTGACTTCACATCCCAAGATGTCTGGTTCCAGATGAGTGATCACACAAAGAAAGCTCAATTCAGAGTTTGGTACATCATAAGAAAGAACTTTGTATGCATTGTATTGGATAATATACATGAAACTAGAATACCCCTAAAACCATTTTTAATAAGCAAACAATGCTCTGGTAAATCATTTAGCTATTTACTCTAAGTTTAGCTTAACCCTCACCTTGGAACATCTACTCCCAGGGAAGCCATACACACATGCAAGTCACTAGGGTCTGGTGATTAAACTACAACGAAGTTCAGTAACCCAGGTTTGTGATGATGTTTCTGAATATTAGATGTGAAAGGAAATAGGTGAAATAATAGAAATGAACTCTAAAGTGTAATATATTTGATAAGTGTTTTTGTGTATATCACCTTAGACAATCCTCACAATCATCCTTTTATGTAATACCTCCATTTCATGTAAGAGGAAATGGAAACGTTTTAGTAGAGTGATTAAAGACATGAGTGCTGAGGCTGGAATACCTGGTCAAGATCAACCTTCACCAGATGTTAGCTGTCACAACTTGGTACGAGTAAAATCTGTAGTCTTTGTTTTCTCATCTATAGCTGAAGATGATTGTATAATTAGCCTGGGGAATTTGGGAAGGCAGATTTTAATTTTCTTAAAATAATTGTATATGGTGCTTAAGAGATGGCCCTTTATACAAAAAGTTTTCACTGATTGTTACTAATTGTTTCTATTATGCTGCTATTGTTGCTGTTTTTTTTCTTTACTGTTTTTATTCAGTGAAAGATTAAATAAATTAAAGACAATCTGTCTACTGCTTTGGAAAGCAGGATGTAAAGTTTATATTTTTGAGGTTAATTTTTTTCTTACAAATTTTGATACAGCATATTTCACCCTTTTTTTCCCTCCTGATGTCTGTCTTTCTCTCTTTCTGTCTTTCTTCCTCTCTCTCCCTTTCTTTCTTACAGCTGAGCAGGGTAGATTCAGCAGAATTAAGAGGAAGTTTGATACAGAGATCTTCCATTTATCCCCTGCCACCACACATGCATAGCCTCCTTCATTATCAGCATTCATTGCCAGAGTCTACATTTGTCCCTATTTATAAACCTTCACTGTCACATTATTGTAACCCAGAGTTCATAATTTACTTTAGAGATCACTCTTGGTGTTGTACATTCTGTGAATTTGGACTAATTTATAGACATATATCCATTAGAATAATATCAAACACAGTAGTTTCTCTGCCTTAGAAATCCTGTGTTCTGCCTATTTATCTATTTCTGTCCTCTCCCTCCCAATCTCTGGTAGCCTGATCTTTTTACTGTATCATAGTTGTCCCTTTTCTGTTAATATAATGTCACATAGTTGGAATCATACAGTAAATAGCTTGTTTGAACAGACTTTTTTAGTTAGGAATATAAATTTCAGTTTCCTCCATGTTTTTCTCATAGTACTTCTTGAGGAAATCTTGGCTGCTTTTATATTTTGACAATAATAAATAAAGCTGCTATGAATCTTTTTTCAGATATATCTTTTGCAAATATTTTCTTCCATTCTGTGGCTTGTATTTTTATTCCCTTGACAGTGTTTTTTGTGGAGCAAAGATAGTTAATTTTAATGAAGTTTAGTTTGTCAGTTCTTTCTTTCATGGTTTATGCCTTAAGTGTTGTACCTAAAAAGCCATTGCCTAAACAGTGGCCAGGTTCACCTAGATTGTTTTCTTAGATATCACTGAGATTTATTTTTGCACTTTACATTTACTCTATGTTTTGCACTTTGCATTTAGCCCTATAATCCATTTTGAGTTGGCTTTTATAAATTGTGTATATTATGTATCTAGATTCTTTCATTGCTGTTGTTGTAGATGTCCAGCTGTTCCATGACCATTTGTGGAAAAGTCTACTTTTACTCCATTGTATTGCCTTTTCTCATTTGTCAAAAAACACTGAATTATGTTTAATGTGGGTCCATATCTGGGCTCTCTGTTTTGTTCATTTTTTGTCTATTCGTTTTGCCAGTACTACACTGTTCTGATTATGGTAGCTTTATAACCGATGATGCACAGATCATGGGCAGCTGCAAGGGCACACAGAGCAGAGCCAAGAGAGCTATCCCATGTCTGAGGTTGGGGCAGAAGCCAGGAGGACCCCATGCCCGAGGGGCGGCAGCCAAGAGGAGATACCCACGTCCAAGATGAGGGGCAGTGGCCAAGATGCCAGGGTGTGATGGCGCAGGAACAGCCTAGAGGAGCTACCCTGCATGCAAGGTCAGGGGCTGCGGCCGGGAGGAGCAACTCCATGTCCATGGAGCGGGTACAGGAGGGCCTAGAGGAGCTACTCCACGTTTGAGGTCAGGACGGACGGCGGTGAGGAGATACCCCTCATCCAAGGTAAGGAGCAGCGGCTGTGCTTTGCTGGAGCAGTTGTGAAGATACCCCACGTCCGAGGTAAGAGAAACCCAAGTAAGACGGTAGGTGTTGTAAGAGGGCATCAGAGGGCAGACACACTGAAACTATAATCACAGAAAACTAGTCAATCTGGTCACACTAGGACCATGGCCTTGTCTAACCCAATGAAACTAAGTCATGCCTGTGGGCCCACCCAGGACAGGCGGGTCATGGTAGAGAGGTCTGACACAATGTGGTCCACTGGAGAAGGGAATGGCAAACCACTTCAGTATTCTTGCCTTCAGAACCCCATGAACAGTATGAAAAGGCAAAATGCCAGAATACTGAAAGATGAACTCTCCAGGTCAGTAGGTGCCCATATGCTACTGGAGATCAGTGGAGAAATAACTCCAGAAAGAATGAAGGCATGGAGCCAAAGCAAAAACAATACTAAGTTGTGGATGTGACTGGTGATAGAAGCAAGGTCCAATGCTGTAAAGAGCAGTATTGAATAGGAATCTGGAATGTCAGGTCCATGAATCAAGGCAAATTGGAAGTAATCAAACAGAGATGGCAAGAGTGAACATTGACATTCTAGAAATCAATGAACTAAAATGGACTGGAATGGGTGACTTTAACTCAGACAACCATTATCTCTATTAGTGCGGCAGGAATCCCTTAGAAGAAATGGAGTAGCCATCATGGTCAACAAAAGAGTACAAAATGCAGGACTTGAATGCAACTCAAAAATGACAGAATGATCTCTGTTCATTTCCAAGGCAAACCATTTAATATCACAGTAATAGAAGTCTATGCCCCAACCAGTAATGCTGAAGAAGCTGAAGTTGAAGTTGAATGTAGGTCTATGAAGACCTACAAGACCTTTTAGAACTAACACCCAAAAAAGATGTCCTTTTCATTATAGGGGACTGGAATTCAAAAGTAGGAAGTCAAGAAACACCTGGAGTAACAGGCAAATTTGGCCTTGGAATATGGAATGAAGCAGGGCAAAGACTAATACAGTTTTGCCAAGAAAATGCACTGGTCATAGCAAACACCCTCTTCCAACAACACAAGAGAAGACTACACATGGATATCACCAGTGGTCAACAATGAAATGAGATTGACTATATTGTTTGCAGCCAAAGATGGAGAAGCTCTATACAGTCAACAAAAACAAGACCAGGAGCTGACTGTGGCTCAGATCATGAACTCCTTATTGCCAAATTCAGACTTAAATTGAAGAAAGTAGAGAAAACAACTAGACCCTTCAGGTATGACCTAAATCAAACCCCTTATGATTGTACAGTGGAAGTGAGAAATAGATTTAAGGGACTATCTGATAGATAGAATGCCTGATGAACTATGGACTGAGATTCATGACATTGTATAAGAGACAGGGGTCAACACCATCCTCGTGGAAAAGAAATGCAAAAGAGCAAAATGGCTGTCTGAGAAGGCCTTACAAATAGCTGTGAAAAGAAGAGAGGCGAAAAGCAAAGTAGAAAAGGAAAGATATAAGCATCTGAATGCAAAGTTCCAAAGATGAGCAAGAAGAGATAAGAAAGCCATCCTCAGTGATCAGTGCAAAGAAATAGAGGAAAAGAACAGAATGGGAAAGACTAGAGATCTCTTCAAAAAAATTAGAGATACCAAGGGAACATTTCATGCAAAGATGGGCTTGATAAAGGACAGAAATGGTCTGGCCCTAACAGAAGCAGAAGATATTAAGAAGAGGTGGCAAGAATACACAGAAGAATTGTAAAAAAAGATCTTCACAACCCAGATAATCATGATGGTATGATCACTCACCTAGGGCCAGACATCTTGGAATGTGAAGTCAAGTGGGCCTTAGCAAGCATCACTGTGAAAAAAACTAGTGGAGGTGATGGAATTCCAGTTGAGCTATTTCAAATCCTGAAAGATGATGTTTCGAAAGTGCTGCACTCATTAGGCCAGCAAATTAGGGAAACTCAGCAGTGGCCACAGGACTGGAAAAGGTCAGTTTTCATTCCAATCCCAAAGAAAGACAATGCCAAAGAATGCTCAAACTACCGCACAATTGCACTCATCTCACATGCTAGTAAAGTAATGCTCAAAATTCTCCAAGCCAGACTTCAGCAATACGTGAACCGTGAACGTGATGTTCAAGCTGGTTTTAGAAAATGCAGAGGAACCAGAGGTCAAATTGCCAACATCTGCTGGACCATGGAAAAAGCAAGAGAGTTCCAGAAAAACATCTATTTCTGCTTTCTTGACTATGCCAAAGCCTTTGACTGTATGGATCACAATCAACTGTGGAAAATTCTGAAAGATGGGAATACCAGACCACCTGACCTGCCTCTTGAGAAACCTATATGTAGATTAGGAAGCAACAGATAGAACTGGACATAGAACAACAGGCTGGTTCCAAATAGGAAAAGGAGTGTGTCAAGGCTGTATATTGTCACCCTGCTCATTTAACTTATATGCAAAGTACATCATGAGAAATACTGGGCTAGAAGAAGCACAAGCTGGAAGCAAGATTGCTGGAGAAATATCAAGAACCTCAGATATGCAGATGACACCACCTTTATGGCAGAAAGTGAAGAGTAACTAAAAAGCCTCTTGATGAAAGTGAAAGAGGAGAGTGAAAAAGTTGGCTTAAAGCTCAACATTCAGAAAACAAAGATCATGGCCTCTGGTCCCATCACTTCATGGGAAATAGACGGGGAAACAGTGGAAACAGTGTCAGATTTTATCTTTTTGGGCTCCAAAATCACCGCAGATGGTGACTGCCACTCTGAATTAAGACTCTTACTCCTTGGAAGGAAAGTTATAACCAACCTAGATACCATCTTGAAAACCAGAGACATTACTTTGCCAACAAAGGTCCGTCTAGTCAAGGCTATCATTTTTCCAGGGGTTGTGTATGGATGTGAGAGTTGGAATGTGGAGAAAGCTGATCACCGAAGAATTGATGCTTTTGAACTATGGTGTTGGAGAAGACTCTTGAGAGTCCCTTAGACTGCAAGATCCAACCAGTCCATTTTGAAGTAGATCAGCCCTGAGATTTCTTTGGAAGGAATGATGCTAAAGCTGAAACTCCATTACTTTGGCCACCTCATGGGAAGAGTTGACTCATTGGAAAGGACTCTGATGCTGGGAGGGATTGGGGGCAGGAGGAGAAGGGGACGATAGAGGATGAGATGGCTGGATGGCATCACTGACTCGATGGATGTGAGTCTGAGTGAACTCCGGGAGTTGGTGATGGACAGGGAGGCCTGGCGTACTGCGATTCATGGGGTCACAAAGAGTCGGACATGACTGAGTGACTGAACTGAACTGATAAGTCTTGATGTCAGGTAGACTTACAGTAATTGTTGAAGTCAGTGTTGTTACGGTAGTGTCAGTCCTCCAACTTTGTTATTTTCTTTCAGTGTTATGTTGCCTATTCTGGTTCTTTTGCCTCTATATAATCCACCAAATAACTTGCTAGGATTTTGATTAGGATTACATGGTATCTGTAAATCAAGCTGAGAATAACTGACATCTAGGCAATATTGTGTCTTCCTATCCATAAACATGGAATACCTCTCTATTTATTTAGTAATTTTTAAAATTTCATCCATGTTTTCTTCTCAGTATATATTTTGTCAGATATATGTTTAAGTATTTCACTTTTGTTGATACTAATATAAATTTTCTGTGTGTTTAATTTCATTTTTGTAGGGAAATAAACTCAACTTGTATGTGTTAATCTTTTGTCTTGCAGCCTTACTATTATTTCTTGTTAGTTCCAAGGATTTTTATTTTTATTATGCTGGATTTTATATAGACAATTATAGTCTCTGCAAATGCAGGTAATTTTATGTCTTCATTTTCAATTTTTATACCTTTTTAACGTTTTGTTATCACTTAGCTGGAATTTAGTATGATGCTGGAATGAGTGGTGAGAGGGGAAACTTGATCTTGGTAAAGAAGCTTTCAATTTCTCACCATTAAGTATAATATCAGTTGTAGGTTTCTTGTAGGTATTCTTTATTGAGAAAGCTCTTATCCATTCCTTGTTTACTGAGAGTTTATCATTAATAAAGTGTTGAATTTTATCATATTTTTGTGAATTTATTGAAATAATCATGGATTTTTTTTTCTGTTTTATCCTGTTAATGTGATAGATTGTGTTAGTTGACATTTTAAAGGTTAGCTTTATTGATTTACTCTTGTGTGGCTGTGCCGGGTCTGTGTTGCAGCACCTGGGCCGTCTCTTGCTGCAGCGAGCAGGGCTACTCTCCGTTGTGGAGCCTGGGCTTCTCATTGTGGGAGCTTCTCGTGTTGTGGACCATGGGCACGAGGTGCGCAGCTTTCAGTAATGGCAGCACTTGAGCCTGGTAATTGTGTCTCATGGTCTCTGGAGTGAGCTCAGTAGTTGTGGTGCATGGGCTTAGTTGCTTTGCGGCATGCAGCATCTTCCCAGACTAGGGATTGAACCAGTGCCCCTTGCATTAGCAGATGGATTCCCATCACTGGGCCACCAAGAAAGTGCTACGTTAACTGACTTTTGAATGTTAACCCAGGCTTGCATACTTGGTAAATCCCACATAGTGATGGGATATAGTTCTTTCTATATAATGCACAACATGCTTTTTAAAATGCCAGAAAATTATTTCTTATACTAAAGCATTATGCCATGAATGATTAAACTGAAAATGGCTTGGTTAGTAGTTCTGGTCAAATAAAAATGAACTGGTTTCTAATTTTTCTCCACAACTTTTTTTTTTTTTTTCCCCCACTTTTGGGTAAGAACCACTTTGAAAAGAAAAAAAATTAAAACTGGTGCAGAAACTGCACAGAATGAGGAATGAAAAAGTGCTTTTTTCAATGAAAAAACATATTAAACTATATGAACTTTCTCACTGTTAACATTATATGATCATCTGCTATTGCTTTTAGGAAAAGTCCAATAGAAAGTATTCATGAAGTGAAAAAATATAAAAAGTAATTTGATGCAGGATGCAGGATGCTTGGGACTGATGCACGGGGATAATCCAGAGAGAGGGTGTGGGGCGGGAGGAGGGAGGTGGGGGTCGGGATTGGGAGTTCATGTACACTCGTGGCTGATCCATGTCGATGTGTAGCAAAATGAATACAGTATTGTAAAGCAAAACAAACTAAAAAAATAAAAATTAATTAAAAAAAAATTCAATACCAAATATAAATATAAAATTTTCAATAAATTAACCATCTCCCCAAATGAAGCCCAAACCAGAGAAAACTGGCAGCACAACTCTCTAGCAGTAATTATTCTTTTAATGTATTTCAGATATGCAAAAAGTACAAATAAGGTGTTGAAAAGCCCAATAAAAAACAATACCAACAATGGTAATGTGTAAAACAGACTTAGACTCAAGAAACACTTCAAAGGAAAATAAAATATCACCTTACCAATGCAGACAAATTAGCAAAAATCTCCAAAGAATAATGAATGCAACCACATGCTTACTCGGAATAGAGGAGAAATAAAGTGAAATAACCACACAATGCAAAACCCTTAAAGATACAAAGTGAAATAGACTGTATAAAAACCCACCAATATTACAACTTTTTAAGCCATTGTTCTCAGCTGAAGTCAGATCTAATGGATACAAATATGTTGTTATAGAAAAATCAAACCATTTATGATATCATACATGTTGCACTGCCATTCTCCCAAATCATCCCTCCCTCTCCCTCTCCCTCTCCCACAGAGTCCAAAAGGCTGTTCTATACATCTGTGTCTCTTTTGCTGTCTCACATACAGGTTTATCATTACCATCTTTCTAAATTCCATATATATGTGTAAGCATACTGTATTGGTGTTTTTCTTTCTGGCTACTTCACTCTGTATAATTGGCTCCAGCTTCATCCACCTCATTAGAACTGATTCAAATGTATTCTTTTTAATGGCTGAGTAATACTCCATTGTGTATATGTACCACAGCTTTCTCATCCATGCTTGGGACTGAGGCACGGGGATAATCCAGAGAGATGGTATGGGGCGGGAGGGGGAAGGTGGGGGTTGGGATTGGGAGTTCATGTACACTCGTGGCTGATTCATGTCAATGTATAGCAAAGCGAATACAGTATTGTAAAGCAAAACAAACTTAAAAGAAAAATCAAAACATATAATCTAAAATAATTCTTATGCATCTAAAGCCGTCTGTAGATCAACACCAATAATCTGTTCTTAAAAGTAGTGGTGTTTTTATAAAATGGCAAAAAATTCTTCTCTGTACAAGAAGAAAAACATAGAAAACACAGCACATCTAATTAAATTCCCCAGCAACTTTCAAAAAAATATTACTAAAATACAATAAAACACTTGCAAGAAAAAAAGCTATACTTTTAAAAAGTAAAAAAAAAAAAAAAATTACTTTCTGATACCAAACAACTAATACTTTCTTAAAAAATAATTGCTTTCAGCATAGAGGTCATGTACAATCTTTGTGGCTATATTTGTTTTTGTATTTGCTTTATGTCTGGCAAATAACCCACATCAGTAAGTAAAAGCTAGCAATTATAATTTAAAATTATAATTCAAATTAAGATTATTTCTTGATGCCTTATTCAGGTTATTTTAAATGACAACTAAAAAGAAGGTATTTCTGAAAAGAACTGTGTCTTCTTCAGATTGTGTTCCCAAGAAACAGACTGAAATAAAAATTTTCCCTCAAGAAATTAATTAGAAGGGTTTTCACAATTAAAACGTATGGAAAACTTAAGGAAAAATTTTATGTGGAAGGAGAAATCGAATTGTGATGCAGTCCACAAGTCTTCAGTGCATCCCATGAAGCTCTGGGGCTGGGATGGCATCACATCCACGGACAGCCTCCACAGTTACTTGTTGATGTCATTTACTTGTTTTAGGGGATTTAGGAGAATCCACCTGCCAATGCAAGAGATGCAAGTTAGATCCCTGTCCCAGGGTTGGGGAGATATCCTGGAGAAAGAAATGACAACCTACTCCGGTATACTTGAATGGGAAATCCCATAGAGAGAGGATCCTGGTGTGCTGCAGTCCATGGAGTTGCAAAGAATGTTAGCAACTAAACGACTTAGTGACTAAACAGCAACAACAATCATTTAAGTTTATAAGCAAACATTTTATTTTTGACTTAGAAAAGTGTATTGATTCTAGGAGTGGGAGAGGGTGGAAGGTGGGAGGAAAGTTCAAAAAGGAGAGGACATACATATGCCCACAGCTAATTCAAGTTGATGTATGGATGGCAGAAATGAAAAAAATATTGTAAAGCAATTATCCTTCAATTAAAAATAAATTTTAAAAAGTTCCTTCCCAGATTTGCAAAAACTAATAATGATGAAATCTTGTCATAATAAAAGAAAATATATATTAATTCTACTGTTATAAATATTTATTGTGCAGTAAATAGCAAGTTCTATCTTAAAACAGCAGAACCACTAAAAAAAATAAATAAATAAAAACACTAAAGAAATTTAATACAATTCCACTGCTCTCCAGTAGTGTGAACACTTAATGATTAGAAATCTCCTGGTGGCTACCCACTTTACATAAATATTTTTAAAATGATGTTTCTAAAAGAATATAGTTTGCCCTGTAGGGATTTATTTTCTTTACAATGGTCATTTTTTTCTTAAATGAGGTTTTGAATATGTTTTCCATGTAGTAGAGAACATTATTCCAAAAGTGTTACAGTTTAAACTACAGCATGCTATATATTCTAATGTGGCAGCTCTTCAAATGTATTAATTGACTGAACTGGATACAGCAATGTTTTTGTTAAATAGTGGAACAACACTATTAGCAGCACAATAGATGCCCTATATAGTAGTGGTGGCAGAAATACCATAATGAGCCCAATAATAATTAAATATTTATTATAATTGTTTAGTAATATTTAATTATGTGAAACTAAAATAAAATTTTTGCTTACATAAATATATGCTAGGAATAATGTATATTCCTTAGGTATATTTTCTATCTGATACAAAATCTTCCTTTTCCATCCTCCAGTGTTTCACTTCTGTGTTGAACAGATTTAGACCTGAGCTGCAGAATATAAGTAGCTATGCCCAGTGCATAGTCTTCCTTTTAATTGTGTATGGAGATTAATTTAGGTGTTTGAATGTGACTGTTAAACTACCTTGAGAAGTGCCATTTTAATAAAAGCTCTGAAAAATACCCAGAGGAAGATTCAAAAATAGAACTTTAATTCTTATACATTCTCTCTCTTGAGAACTTCTCATTATTACTATAAATTCCATCATAAAAATAATTATGTATCTCACTATGGTGTTAAGGCTAAACCTTGTAAAGAGTATGGGATAACTATGTCATATGATTATCTTTTCAAAAGTATAATTAAAGTATATTAAATTTTTCCTTTTCTTCTTTTACAAATGAGTATTCAGTTTGACAGTACTTCTCATTGTCATTGGAAAACAAATATAATTTTAAAAATAAAGTTTTACCACATGAGAAACTGCTGAATATTAAAGTTATGAAATCAACATTTCTATTAAAAATGAAAAATACTCTATTTTTTATTTTAACTTATATATAAATAAAATTCTATTTCAAATAGTATGAAAGACTGATGCTATATATATATATATTTTTTTTTTTTTCCTACAGAACTAATTCTAAAACAACTTGCCAATTGGAACACTTAAGACATTCTAACAGTGATATCTTTAAATGACCATGTGCAGTGTATTTAAATGAACTGTCTTTTTTGAGAAAACAAATTACTGCTAAGAGTAGACCTAGCATTTTTTTCCTTAATTAGTAGAAAAATACTGTAGTTTTTAGCACACATGAACTCTTCCTTATGGCTTATTACTTATGGCATAGAAAAAGCAAGCAAATTCAAAAAAAAAAAATCTGCTTTATTAACTACACTAAAGCCTTTAACTATGTGATCACAACAAACTGTGGAAAATTCTTTAAGAGATGGGAATACCAGAACATCTTATTTGTCTCCTGTGAAACTTGTATGCAGGTCAAGAAGCAAAAGTTAGAACTGGACATGGAACAATGGACTGGTTCAAAATTAGGAAAGGAGTATGACAAGTTTGTATATTGTCACCATGCTTATTTAACTTACATGCAGAGTACAACATGTGATAGGCTGGGCTGGATGAAGCCCAAAATCAGGATTTCCAGAGAAACATCAATAATCTCAGATATGCGGATGACACTACACTTATGGCAGAAGCAAAGAAGAACTAAAGAGCCTCTTGATGAAAATGAAAGAGGAAGAGTGAAAAAGCTGGCTTGAGACTCAACATTCAAAAAACTAAGATCATGGCATCTCATCCCATCACTTCATGGCAAATACATGGGGAAACAATGGAAACAGTGACAGACTTTATTTTCTTGGGCTCAGATGGTGACTGCAGCCATGAAATTAAAAGACGCTTGCTCCTTGGAAAAAAAGCTATGACCAACCTAGACAGCATATTAAAAAGCAGAGACATTAGTTTGCCAACAAAGATCCCTCTATTCAAAACTATGGCTTTTCCAGTAGTCGTATATGGATGTGAGAGTTGGACTGTAAAGGAGGCTGAGAGCCAAAGAACTGATGCTTTTGAATTGTGGTGTTGGAGAAGACTCTTGAGAGTTCATTGGACAGCAAAGAGATCAATCCAGGTAATCCTAAAGGAAATCAGTCCTGAATATTCATTGGAAAGACTGATGCTGGAGCTGAAGCTCCAATACTTTGACCACGTGATGCAAAGAGCTGACTCATTAGAAAAGAGACCTTGATGTTGAGAAAAGATTGAAGGCAGGAGGAGAAGGAGACAACAAAGTCGAGATGGTTGGATGGTATTGACTCAGTGGACGTGAGTTTGAGCAAGTTCCTGGAGATGGTGAATGACAGCGAAGCCTGGCGTACTGCAGTCCATGGAATCACAGAGTCAAACGTGATTGAGCAACTGACAACAACAAATGACATTGGTATCAGAAATACTTTCATTTTCTCATTAAGTCCTCCAGGCCTCCAAGTTCATTTTTAGATAGAATTCTTGATAAGCAGTTCATAAAGGAATGTAAGTTTGCTCCAGAAAAGAAATACCACTAAGATTTTATTAAAAAAGGGAATCTTTATGGAGTATCTTCTGTATGGGCTTGTCTAGTGATAGGTTTTATTAGAGCTAAATATTATTTAACCAATAAGGAAATTGAAACTTGGAGATTTGTATATAATATGCCTTATAAATAGCATATTTGTCATTCAAAATCAGGTTTGATGGACTTCGTAGATGATTCCTAATCACTTTACTAAACTGATATTCAAAGGTGACAGCCACTTTGGTATAAGCTATTTTTTAATTTTAAAACTATTTTTTTGTTTATTAGGGTACAGTTGCTTTACAATGTTATGTTAGTTTCTGCTGCACAATGAAGTGAGTCAGTCATATGGATACTTATACCCCCTTCTTCTTGGACTTCCCTCCTAGCCGCCTCCCCAAATCCCACCCATCTTGGTCATCACAGAGCCCTGAACTGAGTTCCCTGCACTATACAGCAGGACACTGACCATTTGATATTAACAATTATATTCCCTATAATTCTATCTCAAAAGCTTTTGATGTGTCTTCTACCTTTAAGGTTAGTGGTGGTCTCTTAGGTGAACTCTTGTTTGTGATGTTCTAACATCTTTTACTGCTTTCATTTATCTAGCAATGAGAAATTTAATAAACGTCCAAGATTACTTGCATACCATTGAAAAGTCGCTCAATCATGCCCGACTCTTTGCGACCACATGGACTGTAGCCTACTGGGCTCCTCCATCCATGGGATTTTCCAGGCAAGAATACTAGAGTGAATAGCCACTGCATTAAAATTTCATCTTTACAAAAAGATTCAATGTCTGAACAAAAGCCATGCTGCTTACCGTGCAGAACTGCCTTTGACCACAGATGCTGGAATTTAAAATTATCAATGATTGTTTTGCACAGATGGTCATTTTTAAGACTCCCAATTCGGTTGTGCAAATCAATACTCATGGAAGTCTTTTCATTTGAGATGTATCGTTACATCTCAAATGAATGTTCCTGATATGACCAGCTTCAAATCAGGGCAGACACTGGAGATCAGTTTTTCTCTAGGCAAGGAAAACAGGAATTATACACTCCAGAGCATTCATCTATCAATTTGGATATGCCATTCATTGATGAAGCAATGGAAACTCACACCAAGGGACACAATAAAGCAGCATTTAATCCCTGGCTACCTGCTGTGGATCAGGCGGCATGCCAAGTGCTCTTTATGTACCTCGTCTTTAATCTGTGTAATAATCCTTTACTGCAGGGATTATTATCCCTGGTTAGAGAAGAATAACAGAGGCTTAGAAAGATTAAGTGATTTTTCTCAAGGACTGCAGAGCTAGTTAATTCTATATTTGGAATCAGAGCCCCAGGACATTTGTCTCTGATGTCCACAAAGGAATGATGTTATAAAGTGTGACATTAACAGGTAGCAGAGAGAGAGAGTTTTAATCATAATATATTCTATCACATGGCATAGAATTTTTTAAATATTCACATACTAGTGAGAAACAATGTTGAGTTAGGTCAGGGTACCTCAGGCTGCTGAATTTCTTATATAAAGAGTAAATGAATCTCCAGGTCCATCTTTTACACTTTTACTCAATATATGCACTCCATTTGCCTATTCAGCTAACCTTTCTCTTGGTGCTCACTCTTTTCTTATTCATGACCACCTACCGCCTTCAGTGATCCTATCTGGGCCAATGTACTATTTCCACATTTGAATTCCTAGCTCAAATTTAGTTTCTAAGGCCTCGTTGTTCCTGGATCAAATTTCAAAACATGGATATTCACCTATGGAAGTATTCTAATCCTTATCACCTGACCTTAATCTGGATTTATCATTGGTAACCACCAGGGCCTCCCTTGTGGCTGAGACAGTAAAGCATCTGCCTGGCAATGCAAGAGACCAGGTGGGTTCGACCCCTGGGAGGAAAGGTCCCTAAAGAGAAGGATATGGCAACCCACTTCTGTATTCTTGCCTGGAAAATTCCTGGGGGGCTACAGTCCATGGGGTCGCAAAGAGCCAGACATGACTGAGCATGCACAGATGATGATGATGATCCTCCAAACCAAGCTTCTTACACACATTGGTGATTTAGTTGCTAAATGGTATCTGACTCTTTGCAACCCCATAGACTATAGCCCACCAGGTCCCCTGTCTATGGGATTTCCCAGCCAAGAATATTGGAGTGGGTAGCCATTTCCTCCTCCAAGGGATCTTCTAGGCCTAGGAATCAAATCTGGGTCTCATGCATTTCAGGCAATTTCTTTATCAACAGAAACACCAGCAAAGCCCTCTTATACAGCTCATAATTTTACCATTGAACATTTCTAACCAGAGACCAAGCATTGTCAGTTTTATGTTCCTAATATTTATTGATATGTATTGAATTGGATACCAAACCAGTGAGTTTCTCTTATAGTATCCTACCATTTTGCCTTTTCATACTGTTCATGGGGTTCTCAAGGCAAGAATACTGAAGTGGTTTGCCATTCCCTTCTCTAGTGAACCACATTCTGTCAGACCTCTCCACCATGACCCGTTGATCTTGGGTTGCCCCACACAGCATGGCTTAGTTTCATTGAGTTAGACAAGGCTGTGGTCTGTGTGATCAGATTGGCTAGTTTTCTGTGGTTATGGTTTCAGTGTGTCTGCCTTCAGATGCCCTTTCGCAACACCTACCATCTTACTTGGGTTTCTCTTACCTTCGACGTGGGCTGTCTCTTAACAGCTGCTCCAGCAAAGCACAGCCGCTGCTCCTTACTTGGACCAGGTGTATCTCCTCACAGCCCCCACTCCTGACCTTGAACGTGGATTAGCTCTTCTCGGCCCTCCTGTACCCAAGCGAACACATTTATTGAACTGGACATGGAACAACAGACTGGATCCAAATAGGAAAATGAGTGCATCAAGGCTGTATATTGTCACCCTGCTTATTTAACTTCTATGAGAGTACATCGTGAGAAACACTGCACTGGAAGAAGCACAAGCTGGAATCAAGATTGCTGGGAGAAATATCAATGACCTCAGATATGCAGATGACACCACCCTTATGGCAGAAAGTGAAGAGGAACTAAAAAGCCTCTTGATGAAAGTGAAAGAGGAGGGTGAAAAAGTTGGCTTAAAGCTCAACATTAAGAAAACTAAGATCTTGGCATCTGGTCCTATCACTTCATGGCAAACAGATGGAGAAACAGTGGAAACAGTGTCAGGCTTTATTTTGGGGGGGGGGGCTTCAAAATACTGTATGTGGTGATTGCAGCCATGAAATTAAAAGACGCTAACTCCTTAGAAGGAAAGTTATGACCAACCTAGATAGCATATTAAAAAGCAGAGATATTACTTTGCCAACAAAGGTCAGTCTAGTCAAGGCTGTGGTTTTTCCAGTAGTCATGTGTGGATGTGAGAGTTGGACTGTGAAGAAAGCTGAGTGCCGAAGAATTGATGCTTTTGAACTGTGGTGTTGGAGAAGACTCTTGAGAGTCCCTTGGACTGCAAGGAGGTCCAACCAGTCTATTCTAAAGGAGATCAGTCCTGGGTGTTTATTGGAAGGACTGATGCTAAAGCTGAAACTCCAGTACTTAGGCCACCTCATGTGAAGAGTTGACTCATTGGAAAAGATCCTGGTGCTGGGAGGGATTGGGGGCAGGAAGAGAAGGGGACAACAGACAACAGAGGATGAGATGGCCTGATGGCATCACCACTCGATGGATGTGAATCTGAGTGAACTCTGGGAGTTAGTGATGGACAGGGAACTGAACTGAACTGAATATTTATTGAATCCATTACCTTCTCTCCTCTGCCATCCATTGCTCCTGCTTTTCTTTCTTTCTTTTTTTTTTTAATGCAGTTTGGTTTTGTTTTTGTTTTGTTGTGTTTTTTTTTTTTTTTTCGGCTGAGCAACATGTCAAATCTTAGTTATCCAACCAAGAATTGAACCTGCCCTGCACCCCCTGTGTCGGAAGCTCTGTTTCACCACTGGACTACTAGGAAAATCCCCACTCCTGCTTAAATTGAAGTATTTACATTTCTCAACTGATTTGTCTAAATCCATTTTGTTGTTGCCTTCCTTCTCTACTCTTTTTCTCTCATTTCTCTACCATATAACTCCCAGATTAAACTTTTTCAGTACTAAGTAATCATGTCAGTGTCATGTCAGTGGATTCTCACTGACATGGTATTAGTGCATTTAAATCTGTAGGATGGTTTCTAATGGCTGCATTACCTGGTCAGATTCTACTCACCAGTTTCACCTCTCCCTCTGGTTCCCCTCATAACCTTTGTAACATACTCTAGTGGCAGGATAATGTCCCTCCAAGAATATCCATGTCTCAATTCTTGAAATCTGAATACATTACTTAAGATGGTAGAAGGGACTTTAAGAATGTGGTTTGGAGATATGATTATGACATAGGGAAATTGTACGGGATTATCCTGTGGGCCCAGTGTAATCACACAGGTCCTTTGAGTTGGAAGAGAAAGTCAGAAGAATAAGAGGAAAGTTACCTACAACTGAATAGTTAGAGGTACTTGACATTGTTGGCTGAGAGCCACGAGACATAGGAGGAGATTGGAAACTGGAAAGGCAAAGTGGATTATGCTAGAGAGCCTTTAACAAAGGAATATAGCCCTGCAGACACGTTAATTTTAGTTCATTTACCCATGTTGGATTTCTCACTGACAGAACTGTAAGATTAGGAAACTGCTTTAAGTCACTACATTTGTGATGATTTGTTACAGAAGCCTCAGTAAACTAGTAAATGTATCATCCAGAATATTGAACTACTTGCATTTTCACGAGCAGACTAAGGTGTTTCACATCTTCATATTCTGTTTACTTTTTCTCAGTTTTCTTTTGTTTGAAATGATTTTCTGAAATTTAAGTTTCTATTAAGAATGTTCATCACAGCACTATTTATAATAGCCAGGACATGGAAGCAACCTAGATATCCATTAGCAGATGAATGGATAAGAAAGCTGTGGTACATATACAAGTTGCCTTTTATATAGCCTGGCACAGTGAGTGAACAATACAAGCTTATGATGACAAAAGAAAGAAGTAAAGAATTACAGGGACACTTGAAGGGTTAACCAGCATGTGATTTGTAGTTACCTGCCACATCCAACCAGATTGTAGAATTTACTGTTGAAAAATATCTATGTATGAGTGGACAGTTCAAACTTGCTTTTTATTCATGCATCAGCTCTAACACAGTGATTCCACATAATATTAATGACATATTTTCATTAATGAAAACATGAATTCTAATGTTACAGAGAATTGTGCACTTAAAGATTGTGATGTTGCCAAGTTATTATTCTCCAAGATTTATTCTGCAACTGTAGTATGTTGGTGGGGGAGGAGAGTGAAGGGAGGGGTGAGAGAGATGTCCTTAAAAATTTAAGAATCTTCTCTGGAAACTGCTAGTTTATATCAATAAATTGAAGATGTGCAAGTCATCAACATTGTTAGAGTTGCATAATTTTAGGAAGAAGTCAAATATTTTCTGAAGATATTTTGTAAAAACAGGTACAGTACAAATGGAGCTAGATGTGTTCTTTCTGGATTCAGGAATTTCTGCAACTTACATTAAAAACAGAACCATTCCTTTTAATGTTGATATGAAACTGTAAGATGTGAATGACTATATCACATTAGTTTAACTAGCAATACTTTAAAATGTGAGTGACTACTTAGTTTGCATTTGTTTAATTACTTTACTGATAATTCTGGTTCTAGACCTTAAGGTAGCTGAGATTTAATTAGGCTAAAAGAATTCTACTTAATGTCCCAATTTACATGTCCAAGCTTTCAGCATCTGACAAATCAGGCAGAATAAAGTGTTAACAACAGATCCACTTTTAGTACTGGAGAATTTCTCCATTGTTCTTCAAGTTTTATGCTGAGTTTACAATCTTTAATCACAAATTACTGCTTCTCCTAAAATTTTCTAGTATTTCCTAGAACTCTGCTTTACATATTTTGGAGAGTTAAATTATTTTTATAGTAGTATATGGTCAGTAAAATAACTTTGACAAAAGATGACAAATTATACCATTTTCACATTTCACAATATGAATATTAGAAAATCTGTTTCTTTTAAGCTATTAAATCATGTTGTTTTATAAATATAGGTGTTTTCAATCTCCAGTAGAATTATGCAAGGAACAAATCAAAATCCTCATTCACATTTTTTTTCTGAAAATATCTAGATTCAGTAGTTTTCAGTTATTAATTCAATTCACTCAGTTATTCATCCTTTAACAAATATTTTTTGAGCTCCATTTGTGGGCTAGATGCTATTCTAAGACTCAGTATAATAATAAAATAGACAAAATGCACTTCTTTCATGGAGACTGTCATTTTTGCATTAAAATATGCAAAATTTAACAGTTTTTATATCATGTTTAGTGCTATGGTGAAAAAAGAATGTAAAGGAGAGAACTAGGAAATGTAATGGAGAGAAGAAAATCTGTTTCTTTTAAGCTATTAAATCATGTTGTTTTATAAATATAGGTGTTTTCAATCTCCAGTAGAATTATGCAAGGAACAAATCAAAATCCTCATTCACATTTTTTTTCTGAAAATATCTAGATTCAGTAGTTTTCAGTTATTAATTCAATTCACTCAGTTATTCATCCTTTAACAAATATTTTTTGAGCTCCATTTGTGGGCTAGATGCTATTCTAAGACTCAGTATAATAATAAAATAGACAAAATGCACTTCTTTCATGGAGACTGTCATTTTTGCATTAAAATATGCAAAATTTAACAGTTTTTATATCATGTTTAGTGCTATGGTGAAAAAAGAATGTAAAGGAGAGAACTAGGAAATGTAATGGAGAGAGAACTTTTAAAAATTGGCATTTTAAAAAGCATGGCCAGAAAAGCTTATATGAACCTTATAAACTGATGGAAGATCTTATAGAAATCCTGCCATGATCAAAATAAAGGTACTATATGGTCATTTACTTATACAGTGCGGCAGTAGTCAGTAATAAAAAGTGGTATAAAGTAACACATTTATGTAAAAAAAAAAAAGTATGACTAGCAAAATATTTGGATGCCCACCAGAATAATATAGGGAACTTTTTGAAGACCATAAAAACAATAAATTGATGGCAATAAATGTATGTTAGATTTTGAAGACTCAGAATCATAAAAATGCAATTATTTATAATCCTGATATCTAAAATTCAGTGCACTTTAAAACCAAGCCCTAATAATATTTCATAAAATTAAAATAATATTAATATATAAATATAGAGAGTAATGAAGTGCTGAATTTATTTTGAACATAAGAAGAGGTAGTTTTCCTGCCAGCTCTCAAGTCATTGTGTCTATGGGCACATACAACAAAGACGTATGAGAAACTGGTAAATGACTGAGAAGACATTGCCTATCAGTGCATAAAGCACATACTCTCATAAAACAATGTTCAAATGATTCCTCATGTGGCAAAAGCAAATAGATCATTACTTATGCTATATGTTAGGGGGCTTCCCCAGTGATTCAGCAGGTAAAGAATTTGCCTGCAAATGCAGGAGACACAAGAAATGCAGGTTTGATCCCTGGGGCAGAAGATCCCTTGGAGGAGAAAATGGAAATCCACTCCAGTATTGTTGCCTGAAAAACCCCATGACAGAGGAGCCTGGCAGGCTATAGTCCAAAGAGTTGGCCAAGAATTGGACATGGCTAAGCAAATGCACACATATGCTATACAATAAGAAAAAGGAACACGAAATGGACTAGAGATCTTTCTGTGGGAAGCAAAACTTTAAAATATTTTTGAAAATTTTGGATAATACTAGTATGATAGTGAGATTAAGGAAGATAAGAAAAACATCAAAACACAAACAAGAAAAAGAGTCATAAATTTGACTTGTAGCTCTTTTAGGGCAAAGGGCTAGTAAACAGAAATAAAAAGGGAAGCTCTAGACTGGGACAGGATTTTTCTTAGAGCATTTAGCAGACATTTGGCAGTTTTCCAGAATATATTAGGACTTCCTTCAGAAACATGTTAAAAAAAGAGTACAAAGTGGGCAGAGGATATGAACAGCTAATCATAGAAGAGAACGTTAGAACTGTCAGTAAAACTAAGTAAAAAAAAAAAAAGAGAGAGAGAGAGAGAGAGACAGAGAGAGAAAATGTCAGTGAAAGAAAAGTTGGAGCAAAGATTTGAAATTTTTGCAGCAGCGATGATACACACTGTTTCTGAAAGCACATGTGGATGCTGGCAGTGTAGAAAGGTGGATATGAAGGGTCCACACCTCCTGTAGAATTTCAGGTTTCTTCAGGGAAGGAGAAGCAGGGTGGCACTTGGTGGTCAGATAGTCTGTGATGTTAATCCAGCAAGTATACTTAAAGTATTGGAAACATAATTGATTATTGTGTATCTGGTAGATACAGGCTTATATTTTATACCAATTTATATTTGAAACAACTTTCTGTTCTCTCAAAACACATGACTTAAAAGGCAGATATTATATATGTGTGTGTGTGTGTGTATACACATATATATAAAATAATCTTATGTGTGTACTATGTACATAGGTACATATTATTTATGTACATAGATAGCATATTAAAAAGCAGAAACATTACTTTGCCAACAAAGGTCTGTCCAGTGGTCATGTATGGATGTGAGAGTTGGACTGTGAAGAAGCTGAGCACCGAAGAATTGATGCTTTAGAACTGTGGTGATGGAGAAGACTCTTGAGAGTTCCTTGGACTGCAAGGAGATCCAACTGGTCCATTCTAAAGGAGATCAGTCCTGGGTGTTCATTGGAAGGAATGATGCTGAAGTTGAAACTCCAATACTTTGGCCACCTCATGTGAAGAGTTGACTCATTGGAAAAGACCCTGATGCTAGGGGGAAATTGGGGGTGGGAGGAGAAGGGGATGACAGAGGATGAGATGGCTGGATGGCATCACCAACTGGATGGAAATGAGTTTGGGTGAACTCCGGGAGTTAGTGATGGCCTGGCATGTTACAGTTAGAGGCCTAGGAGTTAGAGGCCTGGCATGCTGTGATTCATGGGGTCACAAAGAGTCGGACACAACTGAGCGACTAAACTGAACTGAGCTGAACTGATGTACATATTTAGGACTGAATTTTTAACAGAATAAAAGGATAAAATTTTAAAATGTTCCCTACCCTCTTTCCCACCTATGAACCAGAGTCATGTCCAATTTATCAATTTATTAAATTTTGCACATTTCATGCAATTATTTTCAAAACTATAAATATTCAATAATAAAGAAGGTCAGCTTTTTATCCCTCAACTGACTTCAGTGTTCAAATAAGCTACTAATTTGTCTGTATCCATTTATATACATATTCCAATTATCAGCTTCTTGAAGGATTTATTCTTCTCAGGAAACCTTTAACATTTCCAACATTTCTTAATGGATTTGGGGGGAAAGAGTTACAAACTCTAATGCTCTAACTGTTATACTCAATGGTTTCAATAGTTTGCAAAGTTCTTCCAGCCTTTATCCAAGACCAAAATTTCAGACTTACTTTGAAGTAGCCACTGGAAAATCCTATGAAGCCTCTATCTTTGGCTTTTTTTTTTTTTTCATCTGAGTAAGGGTTTACAAAAAACTGCATAACTAAATGCTGCATTTTGAATTACACTTTGGAAACAACCACCTTCCTAATCACTGTGATTTCTGGTTCAGGACTTATCAGACAGCTCCAGAAGTTGTCACTTGAGCATATTGCCATCTTGGGTACATAATGAGGATGAAAGGATGCTACAGTTATGTATGGTCCCCTTCAAGTGAGGTGTTCAAGGAACCCAGCCAGGACACTTTTCCAGACTGTGCACATCTATAATGGACCTATTGTTATAGTCTGGAAGAATTGGAATGAAGAAATGGATGGCACAGTTATGAGGCTCCAAATCTTAGCAAATTATTCACTTCCAAAAAAAGCAGGGTTTTGAGAAGATTGTATTTTTAGGTCTGTGTGATACAATGAAATGCAACCAAAGAGGAAGATTTCTGTCCAAAGTAAAGAAATTAGAGGGGAAAGTTTTGGTAAGCCCTGCAGTGAGCAATAAATGCAAAAAGTAGAAGTATCATAAGACTTCCCAACTCAGACCTAAAAGAAAATTAGAAATTATAGTCTAGGGATAAAAGATCTGAGAACTTTGCAAGCTACTGTAACCTTTGCATCTTTCCCATGTGCGTTGTTTTTTCTATTCCTTGTCTTTATCTTAGTACTGATTTATAGAAAACCGGTTTTTTAAAGGGTTATGTTAGCTAAGGGAGTTAGCTATGGATCAGAAGTTAGTGTTTGGGGCTTTTTTTATTTCTGTTTACATTCTTTAGTTAAAATATTTTACAGTAAAGCTGTATTTTTTAAAGTTCTTCCCTTTTAGGGTAAAAAAAATACTGTATATTGCCCATCTAGAAAAATTGTGTAAATGACCTTATTTTGCAGAACAGAGAGACACAAATCTAGACAGCAAACGTATGGATTCCAAGGTAAGGAAGGGATGTGGGATGAATTGTGAGATTGGGATTGGCATATATATACTACTATGTATAAAATGGACTGGAATGAGTGAATTTACCACAGATGACCATTAAACTTACTACAGTGGGCAGGAATCCCTTAGAAGAAATGGAGTAGCTATCCTGGTCAACAAGAGTCCAAAATGCAGTACTTCGATGCAATCTCAAAAACCACAGAGTGACTCTGTTCGTTTCCAAGGCAAACCATTCAATATCACAGTAATCCAAGTTGATGCCCCAACCAGTAACGCTGAAGAAGCTGAAGTTGAACGGTTCTATGAAGACCCTACAAGACCTTTTAGAACTAACACCCAAAAAAGATGTCCTTTTCATTATAGGGAACTGGAATGCAAAAGTAGGAAGTCAAGAAATACCTGGAGTAACAGGCAAATTTGGCCTTGGAATACAGAATGAAGCAAGGCAAAGGCTAATAGAGTTTTGCCAAGAAAATGCACTGGTCATAGCAAACACCCTCTTCCAACAACACAAGAGAAGACTCTACACATGGACATCACCAGATGGTCAACACCGAAATCAGATTGATTATATTCTTTGCAGCTAAAGATGGGGGCAGGAGGAGAAAGGGACGACCGAGGATGAGATGGCTGGATGGCATCACAGACTCAATGGACGTGAGTCTGAGTGAACTCCAGGAGTTGGTGATGGACAGGGAGGCCTGGCGTACTGCGATTCATGGGGTCGCAGAGAGTCACGACTGCGCGACTGAACTGAACTGAACTGAAAGATGGAGAAGCTCTATACAGTCAGCAAAAACAAGACTGGGAGCTGACTGTGGCTCAGATCATGAACCCCTTATTGCCAAATTCAGACTTAAATTGAAGAAAATAGGGAAAACCATTCAAGTATGACCTAAATCAAATCTCTTATGATTATACAGTGGATGTGAGAAACAGATTTAAAGGAGTAGATCTGATAGATAGCATGCCTGATGAACTATGGACGGAGGTTCGTGACACTGTACAGGAGGGATCAAGACCACCTCCATGGAAAAGAAATGCAAAAGAGCAAAATGGCTGTCTGGGGAGGCCTTACAAATAGCTGTGAAAAGAAGAGAAGCAAAAAGCAAAGGAGAAAAGGAAAGATATAAGCATCTAAATGCAGAGTTCCAAAGAGGAGCAAGGAGAGATAAGAAAGCCTACCTCAGCAATCAATGCAAAGAAATAGAAGAAAAGAACAGAATGGAAGCCTAGAGATCTCTTCAAGAAAATTAGAGATACCAAGGGAACATTTCATGCAAAGATGACCTTAATAAAGGACAGAAATAGTATGGACTCACAGAAACAGAAGATATTAAGAAGAGGTGGCAAGAATACACAGAAGAACTGTCAAAAAAGATCTTCATGACCCAGATAATCACGATGGTGTGATCACTCACCTAGAGCCAGACATCCTGGAATGTGAAGTCAAGTGGGCCTTAGAAAGCATCACTATGAACAAAGCTAGTGGAAGCGATGGAATTCCAGTGGAGCTATTTCAAATCCTGAAAGATGATGCTGTAGAAGTGCTGCATTTAATTTGCCAGCAAATGTGGAAAACTCAGCAGTGGCCACAGGACTGGAAAAGGTGAGTTTTCATTCCATTCAAGAAAAGCAATGCCAAAGAATGCTCAAAGTACCACAAAATTGTACTCATCTCACATGCTAGTAAAGTAACACTCAAAATTCTCCAAGCCAGGCTTCAGCAGTACATGAACCATGAACCTGCAGATGTTCAAGCTGGTTTTAGAAAAGGCAGAGGAACCAGAGATCAAATTGCTAACATATGCTGGATCATTGAAAAAGCAAGAGAGTTCCAGAAAAACATCTATTTCTCCTTTCTTGACTATGCCAAAGCCTTTGACTGTGTGGCCCACAATCAATTGTGGAAAATTCTGAAAGAGATGGGAATAACAGACCACCTAACCTGCCTCTTGAGAAACCTATATGCAGATCAGGAAACAACAGTTAGAACTGGACATGGAACAACAGACTGGTTCCAAATAGGAAAAGGAGTACGTCACGGCTGTATATTGTTACCCTGCTTATTTAACTTATATGCAGAGTACATTGTGAGAAACGCTGGCTGGAAGAGGCACAAGCTGGAATCAAGATTGCCAGGAGAAATATCAATAATCTCAATACACAGATGACACCACCCTTATGGCAGAAAGTGAAGAGGAACTAAAAAGCCTGTTCATGAAAGTGAAAGAGGAGAGTGAAAAGTTGGTTAATGCTCAACATTCAGAAAACTGAGATCATGGCTTCTGATCCCATCACTTCATGGCAAATAGATGGAGAAACAGTGGAAACAGTGTCAGACTTTATTTTGGGGGGCTCCAAAATCACTGCAGATGGTGATTGCAGCCATGAAATTAAAAGACGCTTACTCCTTGGAAGGAAAATTATGACCAACCTAGACAGCATATTGAAAAGCATAGACATTGCTTTGCCAACAAAGGTCCATTTGGTCAAGGCTATGGTTTTTCCAGTGGTCACGTATGGATGTGAGAGTTGGACTGTGAAGAAAGCTGAGCGCTGAAGAAATGATGCTTTTGAGTTGTGGTGTAAGAGAAGACTCTTGAGAGTCCCTTGGACTGCAAGGAGATCCAACCAGACCATTCTGAAGGAGATCAGCCCTGGGATTTCTTTGGAAGGAATGATGCTGAAGCTGAAACTCCAGTACTTTGGCCACCTCATGCGAAATGTTGACTCATTGGAAAAGACCCTGATGCTGGGAGGGATTGGGGACAGGAGGAGAAGGGGATGTCCAAGGATGAGATGGCTGGATGGCATCACCAACTCGTTGGACGTGAGTCTGAGTGAACTCCGGGAGTTGGTGATGGACAGGGAGGCCTGGCATGCTGCGATTCATGGGGTCGCAGAGTCGGACACGACTGAGGGACTGAACTGAACTGAACTGAATGAGAACCAACTGTATATCATAGGGAAGTCTACTCAGCACTCTGTGGTGACCTAAATGGGAAGGAAATCCAAGAAAGAGAGGAATAATGTATATGGGTGGTGATTCACTTTTCTAAACAGCAGAAACTAACACAACATTATGAAGCAGCTATACTTGTTTAAAAAAAAGTTCTTCCCTCTTATGTACTCAATATGATGCTTTACAGAAGGACTTCTGAAGGCTTAACACCAGTGGTATGAAACCTATGTAAAATGAGTTATATTTTATGTAAATTGGAATTATGTGACATTTAATCACTTAATGGCAAACATGAATACAATCTTTGTAAATTAAAAATAATATAAATAAATTTAAATTTATAAATTATTCCATGTTTTCAAAGATAGGAAGCCAAATAAAATGTAAATTATGACTACATAATTGTCCTGTGGTGGCAAAAGTAAAACTATAAAGAGAAATAGCTGCCATTATTTTTCAAGGTTGTTTTACACCTCACTATCTTTTTGTATATCAGAACTTACCTTGAGAAATATTGGTGACAACTGTGCTTGTATTTGATATTCACTGTTAACTCTAATCACTTATTCTGATTATTATTATTATCACTTACTGTCACTTATTATGCAAAAAGAGGTATTGGTTCTCTTGCTGAAAATGTGCTAAAACTGAGTACCTTTGTTACAGGATTTAGAAGTGAAAATGCTCTGAAAAGGATCAAATGACTGAAATCCTGCACTAATTGATTAATATAGGAATAAAGTCAGAAAAGTATTACAGATAAGCCTAAAAAAAGAACCATGCTACATTGGCATAATGTTAAATAAAACATGTAACTTTAAATTTCTTAAATTGTTTTGACTAGAAAGAGAATATATAAGTCAGTCTTGAATACTTAGGAATATGATTGAGTTATAAACACAAGCACACATACACATACACATCTCCCTTATGTTGATGGAAATACCTTGTACTGAGTAATTATTTTGATGTATTTTAAAATAACTTGGTTTATGCAAATATATTATTTGACACATATTCCAGAATGAAAGTGATATTCAGTTTTTCAAAAGTCTGAAGATTAAATCAAATTTAAATTGTTGTTACATCAGTTCAGTTCAGTTCAGTTCATTTCAGTCGCTCAGTTGTGTCCGACTATTTGCGACCCTGTGAATCGCAGCACACCAGGCCTCCCTGTCCATCACCATCTCCTGGAGTTTACTCAGACTCACGTCCATCGAGTCTGTGATGCCATCCAGCCATCTCATCCTCGGTCGTCCCCTTCTCCTCCTGCCCCCAATCCCTCCCAGTATCAGAGTCTTTTCCAATGAGTCAACTCTTCACATGAGGTGCCAAAGTACTGGAGCTTCAGCTTCAGCATCATTCCTTCCAAAGAAACCCCAGGGCTGATCTCCTTCAGAATGGACTGGTTGGATCTCCTTGCAATCCAAGGGACTCTCAAGAGTCTTCTCCAACACCACAGTTCAAAAGCATCAATTCTTTGGTGCTCAGCCTTCTTCACAGTCCACCAAGAAAACAAAAACAAAAAAACAACAAAGATCTCTATGCTGAAACAGAGATATTTTTATGAGAAAGTAGATAGCTTTGAGTGTGCTAGGGTTATATCTCAGATTATATATATATGATTTCCAAAATATAGTTTATCCATTAACTTTCAGATTTCTGAACTTATAAAAAGCACTGTTGGTCTTGTCTTTGTTGCTCAAAATCACATATTCTAAATACTATCTATTTTTCATGCTTTTAAATCCTCAATTTCAGTCTAGTTTTGTATGCGTAAAAAAAGACCTCATGATTCATAGATGACTAGTTAAAATTATGTGACATTATATCTCACAGCACGTGGTTTAAGTCCTAGATAGATAACTAAGTACTTACTGCTCATTTTTCTTCGTCTCGGGCTTCTCTGGTGGCTGAAACTAAAGCATCTGCCTGCAATGCAGAAGACCCAGGTTTGCTAACAGTTCACGGGGTTGCAGAGAGTCAGACCCGACTGAGAAACTAAATTATTATTATTATTTCTTGCCTCTGTTCATTTTCAAAATAATGGTTTTACATAGACTACAGTATGAAATACAATATATTCCAGGATTTTTCCTGTATTACAATATACCTAAATAAGAGAAATGTCACTCTTCCTGAAAATAGTCTTTAGATTAGTCCCAGTCTGTAGTTTTCATTAACACTCCTTATTTATGCTTCATGTTTTATTTATGTTTCTAATTAGAAACTCAGCCAGATTCAAATGCTGAAAGCAGCAAGCAGGCTGACGGGACCCACATTTTGTCTTCTGGAGTCTCAGGTGTGCATAATCCGTGCCCCTTGTAGAAATGTACAACGTGAGCTAATTTTATAAAACTGGAACAAGCCTCTCATATAATTTTTATAATACCATAAAACCCAGTGTTATGTTAAATTATTTTTTTTACATTCAACAAGGACATTAGGAGGAGACACAGCAGTGTAGGTACAATCTTTTCAGCATTCTTTGCGTTTCATCCTACAGTGGCTACCCTTTCATTTTCTAGCTTTATTACCAGCTACAAGGATTCAAATTATTTCAACAAATGACATCTTAAGCTGTTTAACAAATACGGCTTACAACTTTTAGGTTATTTCAGCCAAGTATATTTTAGAGTTGATGGATTTCCTATGTGGGAGATGGGCATTGACAACCCAAAATGTCTGATTCCTTTACGAATAAGAGTTCTTTTGTTAATTCTATTTTTCCAGCCCCTTAAACATTAATCAGTTCCTTATAACTTTGGAGGAGATCATAAATAAATGATAGTTTTATCCTGTGTACTTTACTGTATTTCAAGCTAGATTTTTAAAAGGAGTATCAAACCATAGCAATCTTAATAAGAGCAACTTAAAACTGAACATGAAGAAATTTAAAATGGATTTCTTAAGATTCTAAATTATCTGTTCTGCATAATAGAAGAAAAAATAAGACAGGTGAAGAAAATAATACTTATAGAAGCTGTTGTTCTAGGTTGAAGTTTTGAGGAATTATGTGGTTTATTCAAGATCATAGAGACAATGAAGTAGCAAAGTTTTAAAGCTAAATTTTATTTCTGGAACCATCTTGTATTTTTTTTTTTAATAAAACATTCTATCAAATACCGAAAAAGATGATTCTCACTCTTATCATAGTTTGATTTAACTGGCATTCTGGAAAACTGTTACTATAATTTTCATCATATACTCCTTTATCTCTTTTAGCTATTATTCTGGATCCTTATATAGAAATACAGCAGTTATTGTCTTCATCACATTTATATCTTTCACATCTAAATAGTATAAATTTTATTTCAAATTGATTTATAGATTTTGCATTATGTTCCATTCTTATTGTCACAGTCCTGGTCTAACAGTCCATCTAGTTATTGAGTTACTGAAATTTCAGATCTACCCACGTTTTTTGTAGTCTCCTTTCAATTCCTTGGTATTAGTGGACAGATGTTGGAAGACCACTGTCACTCTGTCAGTACATTGACCAGGACCTATAAAATGTTTTTTGTTGCTGTCTAATAAATCAAAGTAGGAGCTCTTCCCACTTCAACTGTCTATCTAAACTTTACATTAAACAGTAAATTGAATCAAGTCAAAGATTTCCTCAAAACCCCCTAAAGTTCCCATTTTTCATGGATTCTTCTGTATCTTTATTACTGTCTTTCAACCTAGCAAAGCCCTTCCTATTCCTAACTTCTCTAATTTTCAAACACTAAGCAACAAAAAAGCAAAGAAAAGAAGGTGCCACCTTCTTAAAGATGCTTCCTCTACCCATTACTTTCTATACTCCAGGAAAATTGCTCCCATACTCTGATAGTAATAACTCTTATTCCAATGACTTCTGTCTCTATCAAGTAAGAAAATTATTAGTATTCCACTCTCAGAAGATTTTTACATTGCCTTTTTTTCAACTAACTGCAATACCTCTTTTAAAAATTTATTTTCCTAAAAGTAAAATTCTATTCACTAGGAAAAAGCCATTTCAAGCAAACTTTGAATCTTCCCCTGAAAAACAATTTGGTAGCATAGCAGAAAGCACAGAGATGTCAGGATTGTTCACTGTGTTCCTTTCATACATAATATCAATACAAGTAGATGAGAGTGCATATGGCAGAAAAAAGATTTGTATGTGTATATGGCAGAAAAGGTTAGGATAACCTTTCTTTTTTTTAATTAATTTTTATTTTTTTAGTTTGTTTTGCTTTACAATACTGTATTCGTTTTGCTACACATCGACATGAATCAGCCACGAGTGTACATGAACTCCCAATCCCGACCCCCACCTCCGCCCTCCCGCCTCACAAGGATTGTTCACTGTGTTCCTTTCATACATAATATCAATACAAGTAGATGAGAGTGCATATGGCAGAAAAAAGATTTGTATGTGTATATGGCAGAAAAGGTTAGGATAACCTTTCTTTTTTTTAATTAATTTTTATTTTTTTAGTTTGTTTTGCTTTACAATACTGTATTCGTTTTGCTACACATCGACATGAATCAGCCACGAGTGTACATGAACTCCCAATCCCGACCCCCACCTCCGCCCTCCCGCCTCACACCCTCTCTCTGGATTATCCCCGTGCATCAGTCCGAAGCATCCTGCATCCTGCATCAAACCTGGACTGGTGATTCATTTCACTTATGATATCACACATGTTACACTGCCACTCTGCCAACCCAATCCACCCTCTCCCTCTCCTACAGAGTCCAAAAGGCCATTCTATACATCTGTGTCTCTTTTGCTGTCTTGCGTACAGGTTTATCATTACCATCATTCTAAATTCCATATATATGTGTAAGTATACTGTATTGGTGTTTTTCTTTCTGGCTTACTTCACTATGTATAATCGGCTCCAGCATCATCCACCTCATTAGAACTGATTCAAATGTATTCTTTTTAATAGCTGAGTAATACTCCATTGTGTATATGTACCACAGCTTTCTTATCCATTCATCTGCTGATGGACATCTAGGTTGTTTCCATGTCCTGGCTATTATAAATAGTGCCGCAATGAACATTGAGGTACACGTGTCTCTTTCAATTCTGGTTTCCTTGGTGTGTATGCCCAGCAGTGGGATTGCTGGATCAAGGATAACCTTTCTAGAAAATGACATTTAAGCAGAAAACTGAAGGTTGCTAAAGAGTTAAATAGAGAAAGCATTTAGAGAATAGGAATACAAAGGGAATTCAAGGAAGCTGAGGTAAGAAGGAAAAGATACTGATACAGAGCTGGAGCCCAGAGAAAGAGGATGGAAGAGGAATGAGAAAAGTAAGAATTCAAATCTCTTGCAACAGAGAAGGCAATGGCACCACACTCCAGTACTCTTGCCTGGGAAATCCCATGGACGGAGAAGCCTGGTGGGCTAGAGTCCATGGGCTTGCGAAGAGTTGGACATGACTGAGCGACTTTATTTTCACTTTTCACTTTCATGCATTGGAGAAGGAAATGGCAACCCACTCCAGTGTTCTTGCCAATGTGTTTGTTAGCCATTTGACTTTCATCGTCTCTTTAGTTCTTCTTCACTTTCTGCCATAACGGTGTCATCTGTGTATCTGAGGTTATTGATATTTCTCCCTGCAATCTTGATTCCAGCTTGTGCTTCATCCAGTCTGGCATTTTGCATGACGTACTCTGCATGTAAGTTAAATAAGCAAGGTGATAATGTAAAACCTTGATGTCCTCCTTTCTCAATTTGGAATCAGTTCATCATTCCATGTCCTGTCCCAACTGTTGCTTCTTGACCTGCATGCAGATTTCTCAGGAGGAAGGTAAGGTGATCTGGTACTGCCATCTCTTTAAAAATTTTGCACAGTTTGTTGTGATCCACACAGTCAAAGGCTTTAGTGTAGTCAATGAAGCAGAAGTAGATGTTTTTCTGGAATTCTCTTGCTTTTTTTATGATCCACCAGCTATTGACATTTTGATCTCTGGTTCCTTTGCCTTTTCTAAATAACAGCTTGAACATATGGAAGTTTGCAGTTCACGTACTGTTGAAGCCTGGCTTGGAGAATTTTGATCGTTACTTGGCTAGCGTGTGCATGAGTGTAATTGTGTGATAGTTTGAACATTCTTTGGCATTGCCTTTCTTTGGGGTTGAAATGAAAACTGACCTTTTCCAGGCCCTACACTATGAACCATGCTGTGTAGGGCCAGCCAAGATGGATGGGTCATGGTGGAGAGTTCTGATAAAACACAGAGGAGAAGGGTTAGGGTTGGGGGCTCTTAGTTTCTGCAGGGCAATTCACTTATATGCATCAGATTGTTATGCATATGCCTTGAGGAGGAACTGGGACTCTGTTTTTATCACTGAACTGTTTGTCTTTCCTTTGTTCCTGTTATCCTTCACTTCCCTAATTAGTAATTGCTTGAATCTGGTCTTCAGAATTCAGGGAGGGCCTAAGAGACTAAAGCCTTCTTCTACAAACAAAAATGGGGGAAACTGAAGGACTTTTTAACCCGGTGCGGGGGAGGTCCCACCGGGTCCGCTCAGTTTTAATCCCTCTTTTTCTTTGATATCCTCAGTCCTTAGGGGAACAGGAGCAGGACGAGAAAGGGAACAAAGTTTTGGAAAGAGAGGTTAATCATAAGCATGGCAGAGGAACTCAGTTTTAAGGAAACTGGGTTTTAGCACTTCACACATGAAGTGAGGTTATGTTGTATTCATCCCCAAATTGAAAGCAATCCCCAGTGGGTAGCAGAATCACAATAAATTAATTACCAAAATAATAGTTGGTTTGTGGGTAAAGAGATTGCAAGGCCAGAAGGCTGGCTTGTGACTTATCGATTGTCAAAAATCACTCAGTTTCCAATAATTTTGATGACTTATTTTAGACTTCTCAGCTTACCTATATATCTTCATCATCATGTTCTTAATGGTCTGTGGAATTCCCAGCTCTTACAGTTGACTAGCAATTGTTAGTTGAGGATGGGTCTGCAACAGAGAAGGGCTAGATTAGGAAATACTCAGGCCCTCCTCTTCTGCTTAGTACTCGGCTTTGTTAGGTGATAGAGACTCAGCCCAGATGGAGAAAGCATATTCTAGGCACAGTCAGAGTGAATCTGGGTGATGAACTGGGGAGAAGTTACAAGGCAAATTGTTTCAAATTTGTTTTATTTTGTACATGAAACACTTGTTAGCACTTTTAAAATAATTGATAAGCTTGACTATGTCTGTGTGTTTTTACTCTTAGACTGTGCTGTGAGTATAGCCTCCTACATCAATGACTTTGGACTTGAATTTCTTTTTGTCCTTTGTTCTACTTGAGTTTGGACTTTCAGCAAATTGTCTTTATGTCTCTCTGTTCTACCTCTGACGTGCCTTGCAAGTTCACCCGTAACCAAATCTGTTTAATGAAGGTCACAAAAACTAAGCCAGCGTGAGACCTGGGAGTGAAATCCAGTGGTCCTGGTTTTTTATTCACTAACGATCCCCCTCTGCCCCATCCTCCTACCCCAGGTCAGGACAGGTTATAGTATTTCAGGCCTTCGGTTTCATTGATCAAGTCATCCATTTCTCATTCTGCAAAGTCAGCGTCCTTAAGTACGTCTATGGATCCAAAAGAACTCTTCCTCTTGAGCATGTTTGACTTTGTCGTTGATATTATTTACTATGTCTGATAATAAATAGTTTTTTAAACTAAGAGGTCAGAGTGAGCAGGAAGGATTAGCTAGAATACCAAATCTCTCCCTGCTGGAGAAAGGCACGAGAATGCACTGTCCTCATCATAAAGCTGATGTTATATCTCTGAATAGAACCTTAACATAATTCTTATCTTAGAAATTCTTATTTAGCTGTCTAAGACTGCCTTTCTCGTATGTCTAAACAATACATATACTCTATTATTTTTTAAATTATGTATGTATTTATTGATGTAAATCATTTTTAAACTCTTCATTGAATGTATTTCTGCTTTATATATCTTAGTATTTTTGGCCATGAGGTATATGGGATCCTAGCTTCCTGACCAGGGATCAAACCCATACTTCCTGCATTGAAAGGTGAAGTCTTAACCACTGGAACACCAGAGAGGTTCCTAATTAGGACCTCAGCTGGATTCTTCCACAGTGGCTTCACTAGCTCATGAAAGGATTTTATTTCTCTCTTGGTCTGGAAATACCTTGTTAGTAATGTTTATGAAAAAGAGATCCTGTGGGTTAATTGTTTACAGAATTAGTTTACTGTTTTCTCTACCAGTCATTTTTGATTCTTCCTTTCTTAACCTTTCCACGATTCCTATTATTTCCCAGCCATTTTTTCCCTCTATGATTTTAGAGAGACTAATACAACTGTACTTTGCCACAGCTTTCACATTTACCTGTGTGGCTCTTACCTGGGGCAGCTTGCTTTATTTATTTATTGTTTTCATTTTTTTTCTCTTTTTTTCAGTGACCATCACCACAATCCTATTTATTTATTTTAAGCTTTTAATATTGTACTGAGGAATATCCAGTTAACAAACAATGTTGTGATAATTTCAGGTGAAAAGTGAAGGGACTCAGCCGTACATGTACATGTACCCATATTCCCCCTAACTGAGGCATATTGCGTTACATGCTGGGCAGGTTCCTGAAGAGGTGGGTAGGAACTGAGTCTTTGGATATTAAGTCATTGCTTAAAGATGTAGAAGAACTTGCTGTTTGAGTAAACCCTATTATGAATCTTTTTCCAAGCAAATAATCACGCTTTATCTTATCTTCTATGCAAATGCTGATTTCTACATTTAAGTTTTACTTAAAGCACTACCCATCTGTATATGTATCTTTACATAATGGTCACTCCCCCAATCTTACAATTGAAAAGTAGGTGATTTTCCTTTACTCATTCTTTTATGCCAGAAAAATCTACTATCTCTATTTTGGTAATTCTCTTGGAGGTCCCAGCAAAATGATCATATCTCTGTTTCAGTCTGAAGATAAAACAGGCAGAGTGTATACTGCAGAATGAGGTACCCAGAGCCAAGTTAGTGAACTACTGATGACTTTTCAAAAAGTTGCAGTAAATCATGATTTCCTCCAAAATATAGACATGTTTGCTTTTGGCATTTAATTTTAAAACACGCTCAGATATGTTTTTCCTCTCCCTCTCCCACTGTGGGTTGATTCCTTCATATAAATGAAGAATAAGTCATCTTTGAGTCATGCATGAAGAAAATTTTTCTTTTCTAATTCTGAGAGTGATTATTTTGCTTTGAGATAGGATCTCTCCTTCTGGGGCTAGCTGAAACATCAACAAAATAAATATAATTCAGAATTGAGTATAAAGATAAAACTTAACTTACCTCTGTACCTTTAAATACATATTTGAAAAAACAAATGCTGTTATTTTATGGATTTTCTTTCTTTGTCATATCGTTACTGATTCAAACCAGAGAACTAAATCTAATATTCTGCCCAAGATAATGTGCTGTCTTGTGCCAAAGCAGAAAATGCCAATAAAAAATAGGGAGGTCCCAGCCCAACTCTGTTATTCCTAATGGACTTTAGTTCAGTCTCTCAGTCGCTTCCACCTCTTTGTGACCCCATGGACTGTAGCACACCAGGCTTCCCTGACCATCACCAATTCCCGAAGTTTATTCAAACTCACGTCCATTGACTCGGTGATGCCATCCAACCATCTCATCCTCTGTCGTCCCCTTCTCCACCTGCCTTTAATCTTTCCCAGCATCAGGGTCATTTCCAATGAGTCAGTTCTTCACATCAGGTGGCCAAAATATTGGAAATTCAGCTTCAACATCAGTCCTTCCAATGAATATTCAGGACTGATTTCCTTTAGGATGGTCTAGTTGGATGTCCTTGTAGTCCAGGGGACTCTCAAGAGTCTTCTCCAATACCACAGTTCAAAAGCATCAATTCTTTCGTGCTCAGCTTTCTTTATAGCCCAACTCTCACATCCATACATGACTACTGGAAAAACCATAGCTTTGACTGGACTGACTTTGGTTGCAAAGTAATGTCTCTGTTTTTTAATATGCTGTCTAGGTTGGTCATAGCTTTTCTTCCAAGGGAAGAAACGTCTTTTAATTTCATGGCTATAGTCACCATCTGCAGTGATTTTGGAGCACAAAAAAGTGAAGTCTATTACTGTTTCCCCATCTGTTTGCCATGAAGCGATAGGACCAGATGCCATGATCTTCATTTTTTGAATGCTGAGTTTTAAGCCAATTTTTTCCCCTCTCCTCTTTCACTTTCATCAAGAGGCTCTTTAGTTTTTCTTCGCTTTCTGCCTTAAGTGTGGTATCATCTGCATATCTGAGGTTATTGATATTTCTCTTGGCAATCTTGATTCCAGCTTCTGCTTCATCCAGCCCAGCATTTCACATGATGTACTCTGCATATAATTTAAATAAGCAGGGTGACAATGTACAGGCTTGACATACTCCTTTCTTGATTTGGAACCAGCCTTTGTTCCATGTCCAGTTCTAACTGTTGCTTCTTGACCTGTATACAGGTTTCTCAGGAGGCAGGTCAAGTGGTCTGGTATTCCCATCTCTTTAAGAATTTTGCAGTTTGTTGTGATCCACACAGTCAAAGGCTTTGGCATCATCAATAAAGCAGAAGTAGATGTTTTTCTGTAACACTCGCTTTTTCCATGATCCAACGGATGTTGACAGTTTGATCTCTGGTTCCTCTGCCTTTTCCAAATCCAGCTTGAACATCTGGAATTTCATGGTTCATGTACTGTTGAAGCCTGGCTTGGAGAATTTTGAGCATCACTTTGCTAGCTTGTGAGATGAGTGCAATTGTGCAATAGTTTGCACATTCTTTGGCATTGCTTTTCTTTGGGATTGGGATGAAAACTGACCTTTTCCAGTCCTGTGGCCATGGCTGAGTTTTCCAAACTTGCTGGCATATTGAGTGCAGTACTTTCACAACATCATCTTTTAGGATTTGAAATAGTCTAACTGGAATTCCATCACCTCCACTAGCTTTGTTCGTAGTGATGCTTTCTAAGGCCCGCTTGACTTCACATCCCAGGATGTCTGGCTCTAGATGAGTGATCATACCATCATGATTATCTGGGTCATGAAAATCTTTTTTGTACAGTTCTATGTATTGTTGCCACCTCTTTTTAATATCTTCCGTTACTATTAGGTCCATACCATTTCTGTCCTTTATTGTGTCCATCTTTGCATGAAAATTTCCCTTGGTATCTCTAATTTCCTTGAAGAGACCTCTAGTCTTTCCCATTCATTGTTTTTCTCTATTTCTTTGCATTGATCACTGAGGAAGGTTTTATTATCTCTCCTTGCTATTCTTTGGAACTCTGCATTCAAATAGGTATATCTTTCCTTTTCTCCTTTGCCTTTCTCTTCTCTTCTAATTCCTAATGGACTTAGTTATTACAAAAAGCATCTGTGATCAACGTGCTTCCTGCAACAGTATTTTGCCAAGTGAATCTGGAATGGAATCATTCTGCCTTCTGACCAGTTCTCAAGTCTGCTCAAACTGAGGAAGCCAGGAAGCCAGATGTAGAAGCTGGCTTTACTCCTGAGAACCTGAAAGTTTAGCTAGCAGGGGAAGACAAAGAATAGGGTGTTTTCTGGTGACCCTGCTTCTGTGATTGGTCTGTACTTGTTTCATGCCCCTGTTTGTATACCTTGGTTAAGGGTTCACTTGAAATACACTGAATGCTGTGGTCTAAGTGGAATGCCATACCAACCATGATTTCAGCACTCCAAAATCCAGCTTAACCTTTGGAACCAGGCGAGCTTTGTGCCCTCTGTCAACCTTTCATTTCAGGAGGGTATTTGGTTGGATGCCCATCTCCCAGCAAGCTGATAGACTGCAGGTGTGCACAAATTAGTTTTCTTGAGGAGCTATTTATTGCTTTTAAATTAGCAGCATATTCATTTTTGAAAGTAAAAACAAAGGCAGCCTCTTCATTTTAGCTTTGTAAAATGAGGTGCGCAAAACAGATGCAGTATGTCTGGTCTGGTTTGCACATTGATGTCAGAGCACCCTGATAAAATCAGACCAACTTGGTCTTTTCATCACTGGTCTTTTGGTGGTCCTGTCTTGCTGAAAGACTCAAACAGAACCTGAAGCCATGTCTGATCACTGATGGATTTCTTGACATTTTTAGAGAAAGATGGGTCAAATTAATAATGATATTGTCTGACTGAGTTATCATAAATTATCCCAGCAGTGTTAATTAGATCTGCTCTTTTTTCTCCTCCCAGTTTAATCTTCAAGCGTATGTGTATTTTTGTATCATTAATTTTAAAAAGTCTGCAGATCACTTAGTATCACTTACCTAATTTGAAAGAGGCAGCACAGTGCAGTGGAAAGAACACAAGAGGTGAGGACATCTTCATTCCTGTCCAGGGCTGATATGAATTTGTCGCGTGACCTTGGATACAACCTTTCAGCCATATGGATGAATTATTTGCTGTTGCCAGCTTACAAAGCTACTTCAAGAGTTTGGACCATGAAAAATATACTTCTTTCTTCCTTAAATATACATTCTCTTTTAAAGCAGAATGTGTTATGTACATTAACATTAAGGAAATTTTTTTTTCCAGGAAGGTAATCCTTTATGGCACAGGATAGGATTACCTTCATGGAACAAATTAGCAAATTCCCCTATTTTTAGGCCATTAAAGTGATTTCCAGATCACTCTTGTTCACCTTTTTCCTCCTTGACTTCCTTAAGGCAAACATTATAAACTACATTTGGTATCTCTAAACTAAAGTCCAGCTGTACTTAGGAAACATCCAACACTGTCAGAAATCCAGTGAGAATCAGAGATAGAGTGATCAAGCAGAAAGTGAGATGAACTTTACACACTCGTTGTTGGAAGGTACTTTAGTCCAACCACTAAAGCATTGTTCCAAACACTTTGTGTTTCTCAAGATTTGGCTTCCTGTCATTGGTTCCCAGTTGCAACTATCCTGGAGAGCCATTTAAACTCCACAAGATTCAGTTTTCTCATCAATAAGGGAGAGAAATTAGACCCAGTTGTCTTTCTGTTTTGTTTGCCTTAATATCCTCTTATTCATCTATGTATTTTCTGAATTTCAGAAATCTGCTCTTAGAGAAAAAGGACAAAACAAAGTAGGTGATAATGAGATTTTTAAAGCAGTAGTAAAATTAAATGCTATGAGGTTTGGCATAAAGATCCAATAGCTTAGTTACTTGGTGATACTTAGAAGTTGAGACTGATTGGCTGTTTCAAGTCAGAACTTCCTGTTACAACTGAATAATAAACATACTTCTTGCTTAATAAGAAGTGGCTAAAGCTTAAAAAAGACCACTGCTAATACCCATAGCAGTCAAATAACATGTCTTGACTATTGACATTGTACCCTTCCACAAACCTTGTCTTTCACTATTGACAGAACACTTCTCTGCTACTTTTACAACAAAAAAGCCCAATTAAACGGAAATCTTATTTTCCTAAGTGATTGCTTTTAGGGGTGTTTAGATTCAATAGAAAAGCACCCTATATATTTTTTTGCAAAGATCCTATTCAGAACAATTAAAAGGAGCTATGTTCTTTCAGTCTTATGAAGGACATCACATTTTTTTTAGAAGTCATATTTCTGCTTCTGTTGCCACAATCACTTATGATATGACATTCAAAAAGAGTTTTGAATTCTTATATGTAGTATTTAATTGGATAAATAGTTTAGAGTAGTACTTCAAAGTAAAAATTTAATATTCCTGAAATAATGTTTTAACCCAAGCTTAGTCATAAAGTTACCATATAAATAGTAAGGATTACTCTAGAATGGAATATAATGTCTTGATTGGAAAGATGCACAAATGAAAGCTTAATTTCATAGAAGAAAGTAAATCTGGGCTATTTATTTGGCAATAGGAAATCAGATTAAATATACGTTTGTATGACATTCGATCAGAGTCATGTAGGTAGACGAGATCTGTCTTTATAAATATTTTCAGTCTCTGATTGGAGGAATGAATACTGTGTTACATGACTAAAATGCAGTGTTGGAACTGAAGTAGGATAATTCCTATAATTGGTATACTGGGAAATTATCTCTTCATACAGCTTTCATGTGTGTGTGTGTGTGTGTGTGTGTGATTAGGTGGGATCATACCCAGCTGTGGGCCAGAAGGCATAGGACTTCTCAAAAAGAGAAGCAAAGTGAGCTAAGTCTAGTAATGATTACTACAGTACTTATTACTAGTCATATTTAAATGTCCAAAGACCATTTAACCCATAGAAATAGTTCTAATAACTGACTAAAAGAAGGACCCCCAAATTTCCTACTGCAAGTATCAGTTTTATTCCTGGGGATTTGGAAAAATAATAATTATGATTTCTAATTCCAAGCCTTAGAGCATATATTTGAATAAGTTAACCTTTAACAACAACAACAAAAAAGACTTTCTAAGAAGGCACACAGCTTTTTGGCCTGTGGTATTTTCTTTGGAGGGAAGGAAAGAAGTTAGGGGGAGAAAAAGGGACAAAATGGAGGAGGAAATAAGGAGAAAAATATTCAAGCAAAGGATATGACTAAAAAAAATTATTTCTTAAAGAGCAAGAAGGAACTTAAAAATAAATTTGCTTTATAATGCAAAGCAAGTGTACTCACCCAAGGGGAACTCTCTCGGATCCTCCCTTGTGTTGGATGAATTCGCCTCCTCCCTCTGCTGCTGACCTCTCTCAGGTGCCCGCAGCAAGAGAGCCTCAAAGAGGCCACCGGCACACTTTGTCTTCTGGGTTATCAGGGCTTGTCTTTCTTCACGCTGACAAGGGGCGCCTGGCACAAATCAGAGCAGCTCAGAGACGCATGTGGCTATGCCTGCAAAGCCTCCCCTGGCAGCCAGGGACCCCCTTGGCCTCCCTGCCCTTGGCTTACATGTGTCCCATCATGGTCACCGAAGGTGGCCCCAGGGCGGATGCGCTTCATAGCCATTCACTGATTACGCACATAGCAAGTGTCTGAGAGAAAAACATACGTTATTGCTCTAGGAGGTTATGGTTGAGGAATAGGGTGTTGATGCAGCTAAGAGAGCAAATGAGAACCCGCTGCTGACAATAGAATAGTGAGAGAGAATGCAAAACAGAAAAGAAGAAACAAATGTGCAGTATAACTTTATAAGCTAATATTTGTCTTTGGTTGTTGTTGACCCTCGCTTTTAACTCACCAGTAGCTAACTAGGAAACATTTGGCCACCCAACAGACCTTCCTTCACTGCCTTTCTGTATTTCAGTATCTCATGAAGAGGCAGTGAACTTAATGCTCGATCTAATACGATATCCTTCATCATAGCTGTGTAGGGAGACTGTTCTTTTCCCAGATGTGACACAGATTATTTGGCCAATAGATAAGAAATGCATTCTGTTGTCCTCCAAATACCTTTCTCATTAGACTGTGGAAGTTTGAGCAAAAGTGGAATGGATTTCATTTAAATCTTAAAGCTTAAAATTTTTATGAAAAGTCATCTCAACTAGAACTCTTCCCAACTGAGCTATAATATCCAGCTTCTATCAATTAACTTACTTTTGATTACATGTATTATTTAAGTGACTGAATCGCTCATATGCACAAAGAAAATCTTTTAACTCTTCATGCGGGCCAAAGGCTGTATCTTAAAAGGAAGAAGGCCCTGATCAGACACTCCTTGTGTCTTGAGAGTCTCTTTGGAGCCATAGACGTGAGAGCATAGACGTGATTCCTGACGCTGGGGCTGCATTTGACATCAGCTGTATGTTTGCGGCAGTCACTCCTGTGTGACTGTATAAATTCACTGTGTCAATAGTTTGCATCCCGAATGAATTTGTATAAGGTGCCTGAGGGACTGCTGATTTCATATTGGAAACAAGGTTAGGTGGAAGCCTTGAAACCGCCTTTATGGAGTTCTGTAACTCAGCATATTTCTAATTCTCACTTTAACCATACTCTAGAGGAATCAGTCTGGTGACTTCATGAGACTAATATTGGAAAAACTGCTAGCACTCCTAAATCAACAAGATTCTGGCAATTTACTCCTTGTAAGAAAATTAGTATGTTAACTCTTTCCTGTCCCTGATTGGATTAGAGTTACACATAATTGGTTTTGTGAAATGCTACCCTTGCATCTGCAAGTAGTAGAAAGAATAAAGTGTGCCCAACCATATGTCTTGAGGAAGGAAGACTGCTCGAACTGTGTATGTGGTGTAAAATGGCTTATTCACGGGTGTAACCTAGAGCTTTCAGTATTTTCCATCTCATTATGCCCAAATTCAATGATTTCTTTAGGAGAACTAAAGAAAAGACCAAATATCCAGGGTGCTGAGTGTTCATATTCTGATATCAGGTTGATTAAGCTCACATCAGTTCAGTTCAATCGCTCAGTCGTGTCCGACTGTCTGCAACCCCATGGACTGCAGCATTCCAGGCCTCCCTGTCCATCACCAACTCCCAGAGTTCACTCAACTCATGTCCATTGAGTCCGTGATGCCATCCAACCATCTCATCCTCTGTCGTCCCTTTCTCCTCCTGCCTTCAATCTTTCCTACCATCACATATAAGCTCATATATTCACCACTTATTAGCTGTATTCGCTTGTTCAATTTATTTAGCTTCTCTAAGTCTCCACTTCTTTGTAAAAGGAGGATTTGATACTAGAATAGCTATGAGGGATTGTTGTGAGGCTTAATTATGGTAACCCATGTTATTTACCTAACACAGTGCCTGACATAAAGAAAGATCCAATGAGCAGTGGTGGTGATCTTTCCTATTCTGATCATCACCATTATGCAAAACAGATGCAAAGTGATAGTATCATCCGAACATTCTCCTGCAGATGTTGAATGGGCATGTGCTAAGTTTGGGGACAGGGTGATTTTATCTCATTTATTTTTAAAAAGAATAATGTTAACCCGCAGGTTGTCTAAAAATAATGCCATACATGATGATAATGAGTTTGAAGGAAAGATGGTAATTAGTAGGAAATGAATTTTAATCCTTATTTCTATGTAAGTGCTCTGCTTGCCTTGAACAATTTTTTTAACTTTTATTCTACTTCATTTTGAAGATGAAGAAATAATGTTTAGCTATGTGTAGGATTGGTACCGGAGAAGGCAATGGCACCCCACTCCAGTACTCTAGCCTGGAAAATCCCATGGGCAGAGGAGCCTGCTAGGCTGCAGTCCATGGGGTCGCTAAGAGTCAGACACGACTGAGCGACTTCACTTTCACTTCTCACTTTCATGCATTGGAGAAGGAAATGGCAACCCACTCCAGTGTTCTTGCCTGGAGAATCCCAGGGACGGGGGAGCCTGGTGGGCTACCGTCTATGGGGTCTCACAGAGTCGGACACGACTGAAGCGACTTAGCAGCAGCAGCAGCAGGATTGGTACAATAGGTTATTTCTAAAGTAAGAATGTAACACTTTTGTAAATGTGCTATTATTAATAAGAGTTTGCCATGTCCAGTGATGCTTACGTTTTTCATTTCTGGAAAGTTATTAGGTTCCGTTTTTTTTTTTTTTTTTTTTGGTTGAGTGTTACCATGGTCTTATCCTTTGTCCTCAAAACACTGTTAAACATGAAACATCCATCCCTCATTTCAAACCTCATTTCTTCCACATCAGCTGCCGTCAGCTGATTTCACCTAGTGAAGCTGATAAAGCAAGTGGAATCCAGTAAGTAAAAGATTTTCCCATTAGGATGACTCAGCCTTCAAAAAAAAAAAAAATCAACAATGTGAAAGGGGGAAAAATGTTTAATCACTGAGAGCAATAATTCCATTCTAAATATTGGCCCCACTCATAAGGAATAAAAGGCTAAAAGAGAAGGAGGGAGCCACTTCATTGGTTGTCTTGCTTGATGCCTCTGTGGGCAGCTCTGGAATCAGGGCCTTGTCTGGGGAGGGAATCCAATACAGCTACATTGGGAGTTGCCTCCTAAATGAGGCTTCTTAGGCTCTCATTTTCTAAACTCTATTCATGCATCTTTTTCTGAGCTTTAAGCTAGGAAACTGCCACTTATAGAGTGTTCCCTTATACACTTCTCCATTACCCTTATGCAGAGAGAACTCAGAGTGGCATGTTGATAGGGAGTCTGCTCAGGAAGAAGGGAGCCACTTCATTGGTTGTCTTGCTTGATGCCTCTGTGGGCAGCTCTGGAATCAGGGCCTTGTCTGGGGAGGGAATCCAATACAGCTACATTGGGAGTTGCCTCCTAAATGAGGCTTCTTAGGCTCTCATTTTCTAAACTCTATTCATGCATCTTTTTCTGAGCTTTAAGCTAGGAAACTGCCACTTATAGAGTGTTCCCTTATACACTTCTCCATTACCCTTATGCAGAGAGAACTCAGAGTGGCATGTTGATAGGGAGTCTGCTCAGGAAGAGAACACTTAGCTCTTTGATTTTTTGTTGTTCAGTGGTTCAGTCATGTTCGACTCTTTGTGACCCCATGGACTGCAGCACGTCAGGCCTCCCTGTCCTTCCCCATCTCCCAGAGCTTGCTCAAACTCATGTCCATTGACTTGGTGATGCCATCCAAACCTCTGTCGTCCCCTTCTCCTCCTGTCTTGTCTTTCCCAGCATCAGGGTCTTTTCTAATGAGTTGGCTTTTTACATGGTGACCAAAGTATTGGAGCTTCAGCTTCAGCATCAATCCTTCCAATGAATATTCAGGACTGATTTCTTTTAGGATATACTGGTTTCATCACCTTGTTGTCCGAGGGATTCTCAAGAGTCTTCTCCAATACCACAATTTAAAAGCATCTATTCTTTGGTTATTCAGCCTTCTTTATGGTCTAACTCTCACATCCATACATGAATACTGGAAAAACGGTCTCTTTGACTATATGGACCTTTGTCGGCAGAGTAATAGTCTCTGCTTTTTTAATACACTGTCTAGGTTTGTCGTAGCTTGTCTTCCAAGGAGCAGGAGTCTTTCAATTTCATGGCTGCAGTCACTGACTGCAGTTATTTTAGAGCCCAAGAAAATAAAGTCTGTCACTGTTTTCATTGTCTCCCCATCTACTTGCCATGAAGTGATGGGACCAGATGCCATGATCTTGGTTTTTTGAATGGTGAGTTTTAAGCCAGCCTTTTCACTCTCCTCTTTCACCATCATCAAAAGGCTCTTTAGTTCCTCTTTGCTTTCTGCCTTAAGGGTGGTGTCATCTGCACATCTAAGGTTATTGATATTTCTCCTGGCAATCTTGAGTCCAGCTTATGCTTCATCCAGCCCAGATCTAGGCCAAAAAGTATGGTATTAGAACATGCATAGCCAATATCTACATAGACTGGTTCTCAAGGCAGCAAACCAGATGCCATGATCTTGGTTTTTTGAATGGTGAGTTTTAAGCCAGCCTTTTCACTCTCCTCTTTCACCATCATCAAAAGACTCTTTAGTTCCTCTTTGCTTTCTGCCTTAAGGGTGGTGTCATCTGCACATCTAAGGTTATTGATATTTCTCCTGGCAATCTTGAGTCCAGCTTGTGCTTCATCCAGCCCAGATCTAGGCCAAAAAGTATGGTATTAGAACATGCATAGCCAATATCTACATAGACGGTTCTCAAGGCAGCATTTTTTCTTTTTTTTTTCTTTTTTTTTGCTCATTTCTTATATTATTTTGTTTTTTGTATTCTGTTTTCAGAATATTCCAATATTCTGAAATTTTTTATTGTATCTGTTGTAAATTGGTCTTCACCCCCCCCCCACACACATTCTTCCAACATTCACACACACACATGCATACTGCAAACATACCACAGAACTATTCAGTTAGTTGAGACCAACGATCTTGTCTAATTCAACTTAATATTTCCACTTTATTATTTGTCAACCTGACTGGAAGCTTCATGCTCTATCCTGATAACATTTAGGCATAAAATACCATGTTAATTCTACTTGGATGGGAGCTCAGCTTCAACCTATCAGATGGTGTTGGTGATTTGTATCATAGGAGACAAGAGAAAAGAACCCCAGGTGAGCCTGATAAATAGAAGACAAAAGCATCCCTAAGCATTTCACTAGCAGCCTATCCGAATATCTTGACACCAAAATTTGGTTCCCATACCTTCAGACATACGACCAATGCTCTTTCAAGAGAGCTTCTTGTTTCCTGTCCTCTTTCTACCATTCACTGAAACTGTGTATTCCAAGTGCTAGAGTGGGAACTTGACATTCATTTGGCTCAGTTAGTCTTACAGTAACCCCACATGGTGCGGTACCTTCCCATTGAGTACCGGCAGCTTCTGTGACAGCAGAGGAGACGGGTGTGTGCCTAATGACGCCTCCATTCTGCTCTCTTCTAATAGGTTACTCACTGACTTGCTGCTTCCCTCAGCAGACTTGATCTCATTCGTTTTATCTATAGCAAATACCATACTGCCAGGAAATTCTATATGGTCTGTATGACTGAAGCTCTGATTATAAATTGTGAGCTGAGGACTTCCCTGATGGACCAGTGTTCAAAAATCTGCCTCCCAATGCAGAGAACACGGGTTTGATCCCTGTTCTGGGATAATTCCACATGCCACAGGGCAACTAAACCCACTTGCTGCAAACTACTGAGCCCACGCTTTAGAGCCTGTTTGCCACAACTAGAGAGAAGTTTGCATGTTGAAATAAAGCTCCTACTTGCCGCAACTAGGGTGCAACACAACAAATAAGTACATAACTATATTCATATTTTCAAAAAATCATGAGGTCATTCTGACTAAGGACTCACCTCTGCACAAGTTCAACATGATTGATTAGAAAATAAAAAGGAAACATCTGTTACTTTTCACATTCCCTACTTTTAATTCCAAAAGTTTTATAAACTTCAAGTATTAAAAATATCAGTGTTTTCATAGTCTTATACTTTGATTTCAATAATAAATGCACCCACATGCAATGACATGTAAAGATAATTCCAATACAGTGTTAAAGGTGGGTGGGTCGGGGAACAGTGTTCATATAGAATTTATTTAGAATAAACCAATTTTTGAACATAGGAATCCATATTTGCATGTCTGTATCCAGACACATTTTTATTCTTCACTCATTCTTATTTAATCAATCCTCTATTGTTGGGTAATTAGGATATTTCTAATATTTTATTGGCATCATTATTAGAAAAAAAAATATCCTGCATCAAATATCCTAGTGCAATCTCTCTGTGTACTTGTCTAATTATTTTGTCAGGATAACCAGACCCATATGTCCACTTCGTGCAGCTCTTTGCTGTGAACTCCCTCGCTGCCTCCAGAAACAGGCTTTTCTCCTGGGAGTAGTGGCTGCCACATTAACTGGTGATTGGAGTCATATAAGTTCATATGACATGATTAACAAAGCATGCCAAAGGTCATCTGTATCTTATTTATCAATGAATTGTCTGACACCCCTGAGAGACACTTAGCTTTTCAAAAAGCCCATTCCTGAGCTGAATTCCTGTACTCAGAAACATCAAATGCCAAGTATTCTCCTACAGACATGATCACATCTAATTTGATACACAAGACCATTGGTAGAAGGCCTTGTCAACTGAGTTCTATAGGACTGAGTTAAATTATTAAAAACAAACAAACAAAAAAAGTGCCTTAGATAGAGCAAAGACAGGGAACTGGCTCTTGCAACCAGGGACTTCAATGTGATCTCATCGCCCTAGGATGGGACTCATGTTTTAAAATAAATTTACAAAACTTTTTGCATTGAGGAACCTGAAAAAATGTGAGCTCTTTGCTGATTTTCTTGCTGGTCATAAAGAATTTGTGTCTCACGGAGAGCTCCTTAGGCCCCCTGGCAAGCTGATCCTGACCAGAACTCTCATGTTGCAATGAGTACAGACTCATGCATGCTGACTGCAAACATTCCTTGCTAGTCTACTGTGCCCCGGGCCATGTAATTTGCAGATGGTAAAGCTGTGCCATAAAGGATGAGTAGAAGTTACCAGGCAGGGAGGAGGCAGGAGGGCATTGCTGGCAGAGGGAGCCCCACACAGAATGCAGCAGGGGGCCCACATGATGCTTTCTGAATTCCAAATAGTTGGTGTTGCTGGAGGTAGATTGCAAGCTAAGAAGTAACAGGAAATGGGCTGCATAGCATACCAAGAGGTGGCAGAGGACAGGGGCCTTTCAGCTCTGTGACACTGATCACACTACCTGCTCAAGTGGTTTTTTGATAAGCACCGAGTGCGAACCTCGGTATGAATCCTTGTTCTCACTTAACAGAATCACGTTAGTGGCTTCTCACTACTCTTGGGGAAGACTAGATCCTTAATGCAGCATACAGGGCCCTGTACAATCTGTCTCCTGCCTCTTTAATCTCATTCCTCACCAGTCCCACCTTCGTCCTTCCAACCCTGACCTCTATGCTCCAGCCATATCGACTTGAGGTTTTGCTAATGGGCTGCATTGCTGCCTTCCAGCAATGGGCCTTTATACGTTCTATGCAGTCTTCATAGAGTCCTCCTTCCTTCCTAACATTCTGGCCTGTTTATTTCCTTTTATCCCTCAGGTCTCAGCTCAGTTATTTTTTATAAAAGAATTGCTTCCCTGAGTCCCTGATTGGATCTAACCTCCCATTTGTATGTTCTCATAGCACCATGTATGTTTCTTTTACAATACTGTAGGAAGAGTAATTATCTGGGATGTATTTGTATGGTTAGTTGATCCATGTTGGTTTCCTCCTAACAAGTAACATCATCACGTGTAGCATCATCATTAAATCAGCCAGCATTAGCTAAGGTGCTCACATTTGCCCCACCCTCTCCTAAGCATTTTATTTGTGTTAATTTCATAATTCCCAGAGCAATACCCATTAAACAGATGGTAAAATTGAGCGAGAGAAAAGTTAAGTAACTCCCCAAATTTACACAGCTAATAGGTGAAGTTGGAATTTGAACCCAGGCAGAATGGATTCATTCTATTCACCACTGTTTCTGCTGACCAGTGAGTTCCAGTCCTAACACCTAGTAATTTCTCAATTAATATTTATTGAAAATACAATAAAAATATTTATTGTAAATTAACTCATCTAAATGCCATATATGCCCAACTCTTAATTGGGGGCAATTGAGCATGATACAGAAGCGTTTTGATAGACATTTTATTGGCAGGAATATATTCTGGAGAAGATTTGGAAGAGAGGAACCCTAAAGCACTTTATGTGATTTGTGAGGAAAATCTTACAAGATGTTAACCAAAGAGATTAGTTCTGTGGCTTATGTGTCCATCATTGTGACCTTTCCCAATATTGACTTTTGGGTTTGTTCAGTGTCTGTAATCCTATAGGCTGACATTTATAATCTTGAGTGATTACGTTGTATTTGCAAAAGGTTTGCTATAAAAGAAACGTCTCTTAGAAACTTTGAAATACAGAGAGCAAGTCAATAGTAATATTATCCAGAGTTCTGCCAATCTGTGGTTATCTTGCTTATCCAAAAGCAAATTAATTTCCTCTTTCTCACCTCTATAAGTACTTTCTCACCTCTGTAAAGTACTTTACAGCTCTGTGCTTTTCATGCACTGAGATTCTCCCATCCACTGGAGACCTCCAGATAAAAGGAGGCAGAACAATGACTGAAACTAGTTCTAAAACCTTAGACATTGGATTACTATCTGAAATCTGTGGTCAGACCATGGAACTCCCTTGGTATTACCAGACTTTGATAAAGTAAATCTGGTCTCCTTGTGGACATGCCTTCACATCCTCTTTGATGAAAGTTCCGCTGGAAAAATCTGCCCACCTTGTAATTACTGCTATGTAAGCAATTGTCCACATTGGTTTCTCTATATTAGGTTTTTTCATTATCCGTTGAACCCACTGACTGAGCACAAGCGTGAGTCCCAGCGAGATGACTGATGCTTCCCTTTCACTGGGTGGTCTTTCTGCCTTCTGAATTTGTCATAGGATAAAGAAGAGAAATTTGCAGGGGAAGCGTGATGATGATGCGGTGATGTGGGAAGGATGCTTTGTGACTCATGTTGTTGGGGTGGAGGGGAGTAGGAAGTGAATTAAATATGTAGTAAAATTAGTTTCCTTTTCCCACCATTGAAATTACTGAAGAGGGTGGTGACTTAGATACTTGATTTCCCTACTCTTAGGTTTACTAGTAAAGAAGGATTATAGTATAAGGAGCAAGACAGAGTCAGTAAGGGACAGTAATGCAGTGTATAATTCTATGACTGTTCATATCACAACCAATGTAGATTAACATTTAGCTGGCTTTTGTATTGGTTTGTGCATAGTACTGTTTTATATTAAATATCACTAGAAGATGTTTAATACGTAAGACCATGAAATTAGTGTTTATATATTTTGGTACCCATGCCAAAATTGAATATTCTACCTGATGGAGGAAGGGGAGATTGTGACTCTAGGGAGGAGTTTCAGGCATTCTGGGCCACATCAACAAATGAATCAAACCCAGGATGGATTCAGTCATAATTACTGCAGTCATCCAATTTCAAGTTAGGGCAGTAGGTTGTGTATTTGGGGGTGATTCTTAATGCCAGATAAAAATTGGATTATTCATAAGGGAAGTTGTTTAATGTAAAATGGGTAAGACCAATTCAAAATTCTTCCCAGAAAATAAGATTATGTTACTGAACCAAAATTGGGTCCCCTTTCCCACAGCACAGCAAAGTCACTTTTACTAACAGCAGGTTGTGGTAAAGGAAAGTACAGCATTTATTGCATGGTGTCAAGCAAGGATCAAGGACAACTCATGCTCAAAAGATTAGAACTCCCTGGTGGCTTTCAGGGAAGAGCTTTTAAAGGTGACATTTGGGATAAGAGTGGCAGGGGATGTGACTTTCTTCTCATTGGCTGCTGATGAGTAACAGAGTGGTGTTTGGGGATTCTTAAGCATCAGCCTTCTGATTCCAACTAATCTGTGCGATGGCACCCCACTCCCGTACTCTTGCCTGGAGAGTCCCATGGACGGAGGAGCCTGGTGGGCTGCAGTCCATGGGGTCATGAAGAGTTGGACATGACTGAGCGACTTCCCTTTCACTTTTCACTTCCATGCATTGGAGAAGGAAATGGCACCCCACTCCAGTGTTCTTGCCTGGAGAATCCCAGGGCCGGGGAGCCTGGTGGGATGCTGTCTATGGGGTCGCACAGCGTTGGACACGACTGAAGTGACTTAGCAGCAGCAGCAGCTAGAGCTGAACATGTGGTCACCATCGTCCACCTGGGTAGGGGTCTTAGTTCCTGTAGAACAACTCAAAGGACATGCGTCATATGGTTATATATGTCCGTCAAGAAGGAACTAAGACTGCTCTATTGCAGCACTTGCTTCTCAACTGCTTTTCCTTTGTTTCCACATCCCCTCTGCTAGCGTCTACTCTTTGGAGTTCAGAGAAGGCCTCAGAGACCAAAGCGTTTTCTATAAACAAGAAACTGGGGACATGGAGGGCCTTTCCTATCCAGGAGGGCCTTGCAGGGTCCTGCTCTGTCTCAGTTCCCCTTTCTGTTGTTCAATAGCTCAGTTTTGTCCTACTCTTGGCAATCCCATGGACGGCAGCATGCCAGGCATCCCTGTCCTTCACCATCTCCCGGAGCTTGCTCAAATTCATGTCCTTTGACTCAGTGATGCCATCCCATCACCTCATCCTCTGTCATCCCCTTTCTGTTGGTACTTCTCAATTCTGAGGAGAACAGAGATGGAACAAGGAAGAGAAGACATTTCTGGAAAGAGAGGTGAATCATAAACTTGGCAGGGAAACTCAATTTTAGAGGAGCTCAGTTTTGGTTGTTATGGATGCATCAGAAAGGGGATACAAGGACCTAGACTGAAGGACAGAGTTCAAAGTGAGTTAATTCAGAAGGAGAATCTGGTAGGAATTGAATGAGGAGGCAAGTGTGCATGTCAGCTGGACTGCAGAGTTGGAGTTTCAGATGTCTGCTGGATCACTCCAAGTTGGAATAAGGGAGTAGATGGGATCGGAGGGTATAAATGAAGAGACAGTGGACACCAACAGACCATGCAGGCATTCTAGCCAACTCTGCAAAGAGTAAGAGCCTCAGTAAGAAGGGCTATGCTGGGAGGTTCTGTCTGGCTCTAGGCACATTGATTCAGCATAGAAGGTAACCACACATTAGATTATTTACAAATTTTAATTACTGGGCAGTAGAGAGCAAACAATATATTCCCATCATGTGCTTTAGACCTAGTTGTACAAAGTCAGCATTGTACAGCCCCAGGGCTAGTCCAGAGTGTCCCACCCAAAGCAGGCACTTGATAAATGGTTAAGGAATAAATGTGAATGGATGAATAAATAACCAAAGTTTTGGAGGTGGTTTGGGTGGGACTGTGGCAGATAAGGACTGACATCATCCTTCAAGGACCAGCTCAAAATGCTACATTTTCACTACAGCTTTCACATTAAGTTAATTATCCCTCCCCTCTGTTTCTATGGTGATTTATTTATTCTGCTTTAATGGCATTTGTGAGTCATATTGTAATTAGATTTCATGAATCCCTCTCCCTCCTTGACTATGACATCCTTGACCGAAGGGATTTATAGTTTGTATTTATTTACACTGCCACACATAGTATCTAGCACAGATTAGGCACTCAGTAAACATTTATCAAACTGAGTCTAAAGTTTCTAATATACCAGTGTGGCTTGTGAGCCATGCTTTCTTGATTTAATAAGATCACAGAGCTTTGTGATTATGTGATAGTCACACTGAAAAATCAGAGCAGTAACCTCTCGCCTGGAGAATCCTGTGGCTGGAGGAGCCTGGTGGGCTGCAGTCCATGGGGTCGCTCAGGGTTGGACTCGACTAAAGTGACTTAGCAGAAGCAGCAGCAGCAACCTCTCCAATATCAGTATATTTTTTCCCTCCTTCCTTCATGATTATCTCTTCCTTTGCTCCTGGAAACTATATATTGGAGGAGGTTGTTAATGTGTGCTCTCTTAGATTTCCCAGAGTTTGAAAACAATTATGATAGTAGAGCTGATAGGCAATTACATTTTTGTTCTCTTGCTCTCCAGTTCCTTCTCTCTGTCTTCCCTCCCCATCCTTTCACCCTTGAGATTATTCTTGAGGGAAGTCAGTGAAGCCACAGGAAAAGTGAGTAATTTTGGAGGAGTGGCATATGGGCTTTTATAGCACAGACTGTCATCAATAGCATGCTGTCTTCTCTAGTCCCTCATCTTGATGAAACTTTGTTAGCCTCCTGTGAAATCTAACGGATGAAAGAGAAAGACCATTTTGTCCCCTTCTTGGAAGTATGAAATAGGAAATGTACATGCACCTCGAGACCATTACTACACTGACTAGAAACTGAGTTGTCTTTATCTGTGGATACAGGGTGTCTTTTATAAGAGATTTTTTGGATTTCCCTGGTGGTCCAGTGGTTAAGAATTCACCTTCCTATTCAGGGGGTGAGGGTTTGATCCCTGGTCCTAGAGTTAAGATCCCATATCCCTTGTGGCCAAAAACTAAAATATAAAACAAAAGCAATAGTGTAACAAATTCAATAAAGACTTTAAAAATGACCCATATTAAAAAAAAATCTCAAAAAATAAAATAAAAAAGATACCCTTCAAATCATAATGCGTACAGAACCCTGGGGTAAGGAGAGACAATATTGAGAAACAGATTTCAAGGGAGATTGAAAATAACCCTTGCAATAGTGGTACAGGAAACAGAAAAAAGTATTAGAATGAAGAAAGAATTTTTTTGTTTGTTTGTTTGCTGGAAGCAGCACCTGATGTGTAAACCTAAAATAAAATATCAACAGAAGATAGAGTTTAAGAGTACATCACAAGGCAAAAATTACTTCTTAGACAGATGAAGAGATTGATAGATGACTATGGATTTCTTCATCTTTTTACATTTCTATTTTAAAGGGTATTTATTTATTTGTAAACATTAGGAAATGCAATGCTTTGACCCAGCAGACTGGCTTTTCTGGTCCAAAGATAAAATCAAAAGTGGAAGATGGGGAGTCTACTCAGTCCAGGAAATACTTGTCTATCTAGATTATTTGAAAATGGTTTTTTTTTTTTTTTTTCCTTTTAACTTTGTATTTTGTACTGGAATATAGCCAACTAACAATGTTGTGATAGTTTCAGGTGGACAGTGAAGGAACTCAGCCATGTGTACACATATCCCTTCTTCCTCAAAGCCCCCTCCATCCAGGCTGCCACATAACACTGAGCAGAGCTCCGTGTGCTGTTTTCTTGACAAGGAAAAACTTTCAAGATTCAACCAAAGTTGAATGTATTCAGAATCATGCCTCTCTGCTCGGGGAACTTGTTGCTTGACAATTCACTATGACTACTTCAAAGTTTAAAACAAACTGGAACTTCCCTGGAAAACTTTCCCTCAAAGATCCAGGCTTCTCTATAAACTCTCTGAAAAAGTAGCAGTGTCAGTCACTCAGTCGTGTCCAACTCTTTGTGACCCCACGGACTGTAGCCCCCAGGCTCCCCTATCCGTGGAATTCTCCAGGCCAGGATACTGGAGTGGGTAGCCATTCCCTTCTCCAGGGGATCTTCCCAACTCGGGGATGGAACCCAGTTCTCCTGCATTGCAGGCAATTCCTCTGTAAACCTCCTTTCTGCTGCCTGGCCCATTACAATTCGGCACATACACCATTTTAATGAGTCTCCTGTGCATAGTAAACGTGTCAGATAAGGTTGATGGCATTGACGCAGGAGTGATGGTATGGAACATGCGTTTGGCTTGAGACTCTGCTGTGCAGCAGGGAAATGCTAGGGAATAAACGAGACAAACCTGACAAAAGCTATTTCAACTGCAGTCTATGTTATCACATTGAATAATGGATAAGCGTTTTGCTTTGTTTTTTTGTAGACTGTGTATAAAGGCCTTTCCAAGGCAGGGGGCGGGGGGTGGGGGGAAGATGTATAGACTCTTGAGTCTTTTCAGAGTCTACAGGCATCCCCAGTCAGTTCACTTCAGTTCATTCGCTCCGTTGTGTCTGACTCTTTGCAACCCCATGGACTCCAGCACGCCAGGCCTCCCTGTCCATCACCAACTCCCGGAGCTTGCTCAAACTCACGTCCATCGAGTCAGTGATGCCATCCAACCATCTCATCCTCTGCCGTCCCCTTCTCCTCCAGGTCATTTTAGTTCAAAACGCAAATACGATTGTTTGGGCTTTTTTGTTTAGCGGTGTCGCTTTGTATCTGAGCTTCCTTAGGCCCCTGTCACTCTCTTAGATTTGCTCAGAGTTTAAAAGGCCATTTTACTCCTCACTGACCTTTTCCCCTTATCTCTGGCCACAGGTTATGTATGGTTAAAAGAGCAATGCTTTAGAATCATAGAGACCTAGGTCAGAATTGCAGTTTTGCTACTTATTACTTGCATTCTTGAGCTCTCTGAACCTGAGTTCCCTCTTCTACAAAGTAGAAATGATGGTACTAACTTCACAAGGTGTTTGAAAGGATTAAATGGAATAGTTGCACAGTGCTTGGTACACAGTAAGTGCTTAATAAATGGCGTACAATTGTTACTCTGCTTGCTTTAAATAAATCCACTCTGCGACGTTACTTCCTGAGTAGAGATTTTAGCTTGTCTCTGAGTCTTCGGAACCATCGGGTTCCCTTCTGTTTGGACTTCTGCTTAAAAAGCACATCATCACTGCAGCCATGCTCTCCACCATCACAGCAGATGACTCAAAAGCTTCTTCCTGCGGATTCAGAGTCTGTTTTTGGCCTTTGTCACCAGCTTTTTAGGCCCTCTCTACTGCTTATCCCACTAACCCCCACAGTAAATTTTCAAGCCAGCTTCTCTGTTTCACTCACCCATCATTCCAGCAGCTCTTAGTCTCATCCTGAGATGCTGGTCTAGAGTAGACTGGAGTATCTCTTTCTGAACTCTTCTTAATCAGGCAAAACCATGTGCACGATAACTGGGCCTCCAAAGTTTCACTGTGATCTCTCTTTATAATATCTATGTAAGGGGTCCTAGTTCTCTACTCCTGCTTCCAAGAAATGCAAATTTTCCACATATATACTTCTGGCCTTTGGGGGAAAACCAAATAATTCACAAAACACGTTCTGAGGAGGTAATTTACTTCTTTGTTATTCTCTTGCTATGCATTTTGAGATAGCTACTTAACTTCTCTGCCTCTTAATTTAGATACAAGTTTTAAATCTATAGGGAATTATTCTTTCGTAATTGAAAAACCTTTACCATGTGTATTGAGCTGGCTCTAACACAGTCTCAACTTGGAATACTCCAGAGATGGAAAATTCCATGTTATAGACATCTTGATCAACAGAAAATCCTTTGTTAAAATGTTGCTGATGCAAATATTTCTAGAGTATACCTGTCACCTTTTCTATCTTAGAAAACTACCTTTAGGGTCATTTGACTTCATTTCAGGATCTAGCATGCCTCAGGGTCATTTCAGTGCCCAAAAATGTGGAAACATAGTAAACTGACCTTCATCTGTATCATCTACCATCTCAAAAAAACCCCATAGAAAATATTTCTTCTAGTAAACTCTGGCATTACCCTGATCTGTTGCAAGATATCTCTCACTCTTTAAATTCAAGCACACTGAAACTTCTGTTTCAAAGGTAAATTTGTTTGTTTGTTTTTAAATAACTGATGAAACTCTTTAAATAAAGCTTTACTTCTGTTTATATAAAATTAACTCTATTACTTAAGGGGTCCATATAGTTTTGTATTGTTATATGCTAAAGAGTTATTTCTCATGATTCTTGATATTCTGCTTTTCTACCTACCCATTCACATTTTTAATTCCTGATCACTAGCCCAGCTACCATAGATTGGCTGATCCAATTTAAATGACTAGCTGTAATTTAGGGGGAAAAAATCATTTTGTGAAAAATACGTATGAGGTTGGGAAGTTAGTGGTGGTTTGATATAGGAAAAAGAGTGGAATCAATAAACATAGTAATGTACATGAGATGCTGAAGCAGGCAAGGAGCCAAGGAAGGTAGTGAGCTGACATGTCACCCCAGGGGCATCCGATTTCAGCATTCACTCTTCATTCACACTCCATGGAAGCAGGCAGGCGAGAAGAATTCATGTCATGTTCTCCATTCTGCTCTGAACCCCAGGGTTGCAGCTGTTTGATATGTTGTCTCATTGTGGGATTCTAAGGATTCTAGAAAGAGTTACCTTTCGCTTGATCCAGTTCTCTTTTCCAGTCTCAAGCTGGGAAAGTGAAATTCAGTCAGGGCTGCCACCCATCGGCAGTGTGCATGAACCAACATACAGACTGCATTGCCGGCTACGGGAGCAGTTTTCCATACCAATCAGATTCCCCACTCCCCTACACCACCACCAGAAGCTAATGTTCAACTGCTTTCATTGCCCATAAGAGCTCAAAAGCATTCTTGTGCTTTGCTGGGGCTCCTCATTAAAACGTATTCACTTCACTTGTCTGTGGATGGGAAGGTGCTTAAGTGTTCTGTGCAATTGTACGCTCTGCTGCCTGACGTGGGTTGGAGTCGTGAGATTTGTATGTCACCTGCCTGGCTAAGAGTCTTGCTGCACGTATTCACTGCATATGGATAAACCTGCCTCATTCATAACCACTGATCATAGACAACCTTTGGACTCTTTCCACAGCTTGAAAACTCTTCTTTCCCTTGAAAGCACCATGTCCTGTGCAATGGTATTCCGTGTTTTTATTTCCTAAAAGGAAACAAACAAACAAACAAACAGCTTGTCCCTTAAAGAGAAAGCTCATGGAAGCTTTAATAACAAGTTGACTAAAACTTAGAAGACTATTAAATACTCCTCTCTCTTCTCTGAAGTAGCTGTGAGCCAGACTCCTATTCATTAACCCTGAGTCTGTTATTTTCCCCTGCAGTGTCATGGAGCAAAAATAATAGACGGAAGCCAGGAGACCTGTGTTTGGTCTCATCTGTATCCCAACTAAGACCAGGACTTCCGACTAGCTATTTCAGGACTGTGCAGCTTATAGAAAGAGTATCCTGAGAATGTAATCCATTATACAAATGAAAAGTATAATATCACAATTCTTTGAAGATTTAACAGTTTTACACTTTTGATGAGGCTAGGGTATAGAATACCATGATAAATATCATTTTATATATTTCAGCATACATTGCAGTCTTTGGGGGCATTAAGACATGCATGAATGACACAGATTTGGTATCCAGTAGTGACTGCTCCTTCTAGCTTCTCTGGTGGCTCAGACAGTAAAGCGTCTGTCTACAATGAGGGAAATCCAGGTTCAATCCCTGGGTCAGGAAGATCCCCTGGAGAAGGAAATGGCAACCCACTCCCGTATTCTTGCCTGGAGAATGCCATGGATGCAGGAGCCTGGTGGGCTACAGTCCATGAGGTCGCAAAGAGTCGGACACGACTGAGCGACGTCACTTCCACTTTGCACTTTCACTTTTCACTTTCAGTGATTTTCATCATCTGTTGCATGATAGCTCTAAAATCTGAATCAATAATGATTGTCTGGAAATCAGTAGCCGACAGTATTGCAATTTCCAAGGTATTGCCTAGAAGTGTTGAAGGGCTGGCTGTGAGAGAGAGCTTACATGCGATTACAATACATAGAAAAGAAAGAAATTGGATTCCATTAAACCCAGGGGGAGAAGCCCATAGGATATAATCTGATTTGGGGGTTTTCCCCCCAAATTTATTCTTTTCTACAGCAGCACACTAGTAGATCTACCATGACCCCAAAGAAATAAGGGCTATGGCCACATGCACAGGTCAGCATTTCTGTTTGGCAGTTGCTCCTTGAAGTGACCCCTTTGAGTGTCTGGGCGGCGTCCAGTGTTTCCTTTTACAGACAGCGGAGATGAGCGAATTTGTCTTCTTCAGTCAAGATCTCTCTGCTGAGAATTGGAACAAGGGGACACATTGCCACTTGCCTGTCTTTCAGAAAAATGAGTGCTGTGATAGCACGACTGTCCCGAGAGCTTTGCCTTGACAGAAGTGTGTTTTTAATGATATGATTTTGGTACCCAGCCCTCTGTGGATAGCTTGGCATATGTCTTGTCATATTTAAACAGCTTGACTGATAAAGAGGCTATTAATTGGCAGTCAGTGACTAGGTTGCAAGTCTTTGTTACCCAGCCTCTCAGCTAGCTGATCATTAACTAGGAGGAAGGGTTGGACCCAGAAGGTCATTACTGTTATTATGGGAAAAGAAATTAAAATTCTTCAAATTGCTTCTTTATGAATCAGATGAGGATTTTTAAACAGAGAGGGAGAAAAGAGAAAAGATGGCTCATGTTACAATAGAGCCAGCATCTGTTTACAGCCCCGGTCTTTTCTTGTGTCTTGAAGAGCAAATGGTCATGTCTATGGGAGAAAGGATGTATCTCCAAACTCTCACTGCTTCATTCTCTACAACTTACTTGTTGTTCAGTTGTTCAGTCGTGTTCAACTCTTTGCAACCCCATGGACTGCAGCATGCCAGGCTTCCCTGTCCTTCACCATCTCTCTGAGTTTGCACTGGCTCATGTCCATTGAGTCAGTGATTCCAACCAACCATCTCATCCTTTGTCACCCTCTTCTCCTCCTGCCCTCAATCTTTCCCGGCACCAGGGTTTTTTCCAATGAGTCAGTTCTTCACATCACTCACTGCTTTGACAGAAATCTAAAATCAGACATTTTAAACCATTATTCGACCTTTTCCAGAGAATACAGTTCTTAAAATTTTCAGAGGAAGTCATTTTGTCTCATGCCATGCAATTTCTTAAACAGGCTTTGAATAATTTTTTTTTCATGAGAATGTGACTAAAAGCAGTATGATTGCATATCTTATTATATAAAATTGTAATAGTATCATGTGTGTGTTTAGAATTAGCTTTTTTCATAAGGCATTATATTTTATTGAATATGCTGATTAAGTCTTTAGCACCCACCTTGAGAAAAAAGTGTGAATTCTGATGCAGTTCTTGATTCATTCTATGACCTTTGAGACTTCGCCTCTTCAGTAATCTCCTTATCGTCTTTCTAATGCAAAAAGAAAATAAAAATGATCTGATGGGGTGCCGTGAGTCTTGGCAATTACAACTTCACACGAAAATGTCTCTTGAAAGAAAAATATTACTCTTCCTTTTAATAAAAAGATACAATTAAGCCCTCCCTCAAACCTCTTGCCTTCAAATATATTAATGTCTTATGTAAAATATGAAAATGGATTCTTGTTTATTTGAAAGAACCAAAGCAAGAGCCAAAAACATTTCTACTCATAAATTGGTTGATGAATATTAACTATTCCCCACATTGGCTCTAACTAATGAAAACAAGACAATAGAAGGTGTGATGTGCTTTTGCTTATTACCCTGTTGATTTAGTCCTGGGTTCTGTTCTATGCCCTTAGCCTTATTGCCTTTTCTTGGTTGCTTGATGCCTTAAGGTTTGGAAATGCCAGTGTTTTAGCTAGAGGGCCAGGATTCGTGGGTTTACCTCTTACCTCTGAAGACTAGAGAAAGCAACTGCGTTGTTTGGAAATCTCCTTAAATTATGTTTCAAAGGTAGTTGGTTTATTTTTGCACATCTTTTTTTTTTTTTTCCTTCCAAAGATTAGGACTGGATTTTAGAAGGTTCTTTTAGCTACTTTAAAAAGCAAAATGTATCCCTGTATCAAATAGGACTGAAGGAGATGTGCTGCAGTGTTTGAAGGCAACAGCATCTGATCTCCAAAGAATCAGAAAATCTCTTCTCTAGTTGTATTTGTAGGTACTTTTTGTTATGTTGCTTAAAAAAAAACAAAAAAAAAAAAAAAAAAAAAACAGGTAAAGCTCAAATGAGCACAGCATGGTCCAGATGGCATTTAAAGCTGCCCAAGTTTCTTTTATGTAACTTTCTCTTACAAAGTGTGTTCCAGCTGGGAATCTATTGGGCTGTTGAAACTAACTTTGTCCCTTTTATGTTTCTGTTATTCTAACACACATACACACATGCACACACACACATACAGACCCACACACAAGCGTGAACATGCCCCTTCTGGATGTATGGCATTTCATTGCATGCAATGGGGCTAAAAAGATCTCTGCAGGGCTTTATTAACTGTCTCTCAGGCTAAACATTTTATTCAGTCAAGATTCTGTAGAGTGAATTTCAAAACAGAGAGAGGATTCTGACCCACAGACAGGAACTCTTTGTAAGGCACCCACCTTCTCCTGGAGGCCTTTCTTAAGAAGAGGTGGAAGCAAGCATTTCCATTCATCTCAAGTGCATACAGCAAAGGCCTCAGTCAGCTGTGTCCCCAGCAGTGAAAATTAGCTTAGTGTAGCAGTTTCTTTAAATGCCTGGAACATATATTTCTTCTGAAATTAAACAAATAGCATGTGCTAGCTTTTGTGTAAAAAGATCCCTTTGTCAGGGCACCATTAGTATATATTCGATTTGACTTGTTTGTCAAGAAACAGAGGTGGGTTCCCCTGGAGCCCCCTAACTTTAATACCCACCTTCTCCACACTCACCCTGTGCTCCACCCAAACCAGACCCGTCTCTTATTCCCATCCCCTCCTCTCTGCTTTCATGTTTCTAGGCATTGATTTGTGCCATCCACGTGGACTGTCTATTCCCACCTCTGCCCACTATTATCCTCTCAAAGCCAAACCTAAAAACCATCATCTCCATGAATTCCTCCCTGCCACTCCCATCAACATTTATAACCCTTTCCTCAGAGCCCCTTTCTTCCTTCTTGCCATTATTTAAGGTTATTTATCCCAGACACATTCTTTATGATCAGCTTCTTGAGGACTGAGATCATTTCAGGTGTCTTTTCTCAATTCAAAGGAATCTCTTGCTAGATAAATTCAGTGGATCCCCTTGGCGTCCTTAGCACCATCTGCTGAACAATCTACTTACCACTGTTAAAATGATTGAAATACTATGAGACTACTGAGTCTATAGCCACTACCCAAGAGCCCTGGTGCCCTGAAGGCCAGCTGCATGCCCCCTAGCAGACTCTCCTCTGCCCACAGCACAAAGCAGAGGGAGGCCTGGGACAGACCAAGCTGCCAGCACCCAGCTCCAGTGCTATGACCGCTGTCTGTTCTGAGGACTCAGTTCTCCCGCTGCACTGATTGTTAAAAACTAATGTCAAATTTAATATTATCCTACTGATATTATTACAGCCAGTGTGGCACCTACAGGAGACAGTTAAAGCCACATACTGTTTATGGAGTTGTGTCTGCCACTCACTTCTGCAGAGAACAGTCCAGTGCTCTGAATAAGGACTGGGGATCCTTGAGCATTTTCCCAGTATAGCTGCAAAAGTAATAGAATTGGTACCCAAGCTTAAAATACAGCTAGAGCCATAGAGATAGCTTATGATAAGTATAGAGATAAACTTGTTTCACTGAGGAGTAACTAGGGAATTAGATTCCATTTGGACCTCTAGGTGATGAACACTTGGAAGCCTATTAAAACTATTTTAAATGCAAGCATTTATTGCCTTTTCCTGTAAGATATAACTTATGTGGGAAAGAGTCTTGCCCAGTGTTTTCCTGGCTATACCGCCTATGAAGATGTTTAAGACCTGAAGTGTATTTATTCTGCATTTAACGATGTTTAGAGATTGCCTTGTGTGTTAATGTGTGCTCTGTGACTAGGACCATATCACTGATCTCCCCCTGCATGCATTAATGTGTGCACTGAAGGGAAGGAGAGCAAGGAACGATAAACTGTGTTAACGGTGCAGTGTTCAAGGAAGATTTATCTAAGAAAGAACAGTCTGGTGCATTAATGTGAATATTCAAAGATAGATGTTTATCTTAATGGACTCAGAGGTACTTACAAACAGCATAATTGCTGCAGTCATTTTAGAGGGCATTTATTCAGAGCGATTGCACTTCCTCTTTCTTTTATATAAAGAATTCTACTGAAATGTTTAAGTGACAAGAGGACTAGTCTGGCCAAAGAGCCCTAGGTTGGTTTTTCCTGGGCTCTGCTCAGTCAAGCCAATTTGGAATGATGAGAAGCAAGACCCAAATCTCTTTGAGGGACACTTATTGGACTTTTTGCAAAAACTAGTCTATTAAAATTTTAAATTGTCCCAATTTCCAGAATGCTACATGATATTTGACTTACTTTAAACCTACAGTCCTACAAATAAGGAATTGACTCCTTGGTAAGTGTTGTAGAATGGCAAGATGGGTTCTTTAGGGTCTTGTCTGGACCAAAGGAACACTTTGTATCTTGAAAGACAATATAGTCTTCCAGAGAAACTCCTGTTCTTGAGGAACAACTTAAAAAGGTATTGCTGTCTCTGACACCTCCAAAGGTGAGAATTAATGATACTCTGACAAGGATGGGGAACAAACCGCCTCTCCATCCCTCTTCCACTCTTCAAACCTGACTCTTGGCTTGCCCACTTCTGTTTAAGTCTACAGACATTCCCTGAGTATCTCCTTTTCATTGAAAGATCTATTATGCGCCTAAACTCCAGTATGGTAAGAGTCCTGTGGGTGATTTCAAGCTAATAATAAATAATATCACAATATTAACAACACGTCACAAAATAGTAACATCTCTGAGTCACTGATACCTATTTCAAGCCACATAATAATAGCATGAGGTAGATGTCCTCTCAAATTTACAGAAGAGGAAACTGGAAGACAGAGCCCTCATAGTCATCCTGGCCTCTCTCCCCAGGAGCCGAACTGATTCTTTCAGACCCCAAACACAATACTCTTTCCTGATATTATAGCTGGTTATAGATGACACTCCTTCCTTCTCTCAAGTAGCAATTAAGCAGAAGGGAATGTAAACCAGATATGCATTATAAGTCAGAATGTAATAAATATGTTCAGTGAGATTTTAAGAAAGTACTGAGTTAGCATGCTGGAGTATTTTATTTTTCAGCCATAGGATCAAGGCAAAGCTGCATGAAAAATGAATTTAGGCTGGGCTCTAAAGGAGGTTATATAGAAGTTTACCAGCTTTAAGTGGAATGAAATGCAAATAGAGCTGGGGAAGGAGTGATAGAAGCCAGAACATTGTCAGGAACTTATCAGACTTGTTTAAGGCATGGCAAACATTTATTTAACAGTCAGAATGTAGAAGTGCTCATGGGACAAATGGTAGCAAAATATAGTGCTATAGAGTCACTTTGGGGCCCAGAGGTGGAGGATATTGAATGAAAAAGATAATTAAGTTTGACTTTATTTGATAAGTGGTGGGATAGATTTGGACCAGGAGAGTGCCATGTTGAAAGCCTTGTTTTTAATCTAGTGACACTTTGGAGGGTTTGTTGAAGAGACAGGGGCAGGGGGTCTGGTTAAAGAATCTCAAGATTCATCCAGGTAAGCAGCCAGGCCACTAGAAATGAAGAGCAGAGTGACATTTAAAATATTAGAGATGGCCTTTCCTGGACGTGGTGCCTGGAGGTATCATGCTGAGCAGGGAAGACTCAAAGATGAGTCTGAGGGTTTGGGCTTCTTCCTGGAGAGCAATAACATGACAATCAGAGGTAAGAAAGGCAGCAGTGGGAGGAACTGATCAGTTCAGTCTGGGATATGTTGATTGCAGATACTCACAAGATTTTCAATTGAAGATATTACTAAGGTAAAATGCTTCTCTCTCCTTACCCAACATTAGAATGAGCTCTTCTCTTTCGAATCCCTTTTGGAATCTCATTAGACTACAGAATTGGCATATTGAAGAGCACTGTAATTACTATGGCAATTTCCAGGTTCTCATCCTGGATATTATTAAATTGTGGCCCCCTCCCGCCCCCCAGCCCCGCACCGGTGAGTTGCTGCTTAGTTGCTCAGTCGTGTCCAACTCTGCAACCCCATGGACTGTAGCCTGCCAGGGCACCTTGCCTCCAATATTCAGGCAAGAATACTGGAATGGGTTGCCATGCCCTCCTCCCTGGGGTCTTCCCAGCCCAGGGATGGAACCCAGGTCTCTCACCTTGCAGGCGGATTCTTTACCAGCTGAGCCACCAGGGAAGCAGAAGCAGAGACCCCCTGACATGGTGCTTTGCACCGTCTCCATCTCTGGCTCTCTGTTCTCTGTGGATTGCTCTCTCTCTTATGACTATGTTTAGCCTCAAGTTAGGGCTTCCCTGGTGGCTCAACAGTAAAGAACCCGCCTGCCAATGGGTTTGATTGCTGGGTCGGGAAGATCCCCTGGAGAAGGAAATGGCAACCTACTCCAGTTTTCTTGCCTGGGAAACCCATGGACAGAGAGCCTGGCAGGCTACAGTCCATAGCACAGCAAAGACTTGGATACAACTTAGCAACTAAACAGCTACAATGAAAACAAACATTTAACCTGAAGTGACTGAAGAGGAGATAAATTTTCTCACTTAACCAGAATTCTGGAGTCTAGAAGGCGGAAAACTGCTTGTTTGGACTCATATCACAGATCTGACAATATATGAGTCAGTTCCTCTGTTCCTTCTCCTTTCTCTTACACTTGCCACCTCATGGCCACAAGGTGGCTGCTGCAGCTCCAAATATCCCATCCAAACTCAAGGAAGAGGGGAAAGCAGTTGGCCTAGCCAAGTCACCATCTTTTTTTTTTTTTAATTTAATTAATTTATTTCAATTGGAAGCTAATTACTTTATAGTATTGTAGTGGTTTTTGCCATATTTTGACATGAATCAGCCATGGGTGTACATGTGAAAGTTATTCTCTTTTTATTAGAAATAGAATAAGCATTTCCTGAACTCCTCAAAGACTTGCTTTATCATCACTTTGTCCTGATCAATGCCATATGGCCACCACTGCTGCAAAGGAGGCTTGCTTAGGCTGGTGACATTGCTAGCCCTGGAACGGAGGAAAAGTGGGACAGGTATTGATTATGTCTCCAATACTTGTCTTTGACGATGCACTGTAAAATACTTTGAGGGCAGGGATTGTGTTCCCTCAAGCCTCTCCCACCAAGAGCCCCTGGTGGCCTCCTCCTCACCAGGCACTTTTCTGGATATATAGGGGTCTGGAATGGAAAGTGTTTGAGAAACCAACCCTGGTCTAGTATACTAAGAGTTCCTTTTGTGTTTTTGTTCCTCTGAGCAGCCTTAGGAAAGTAGGAGCTTCTGGAAAAATGTTAAAGAAGCTGTTTTTCAGTAACTCTCAAAAAAAAAAAAAAAAAAAGAGAGAGAGAGAGAGAGAGAGAGAAGGAAGTGAAAAGATGCCATGCTGGGAGGAAATCTATGCTGCTGCAAAAATAGAATAGGGCTCAAGTGCCTCCTCAGTAATGAATGCATGAAAAGAAGCTTCTTAAATTATAAATGTGGTTTCTCTTGTTTATTGCCCAGTAATCCTGTTCTATTGATTTCTGTTTATTTCCAATCACCTAGAATCAGAAGCTGTGTTGCTTAGAGATCTTGATCCCTAAAAGACTGTCATTAAAGCTACTCTGCTGTATTTTGCTGTTTATTTTCTGTTCAAAGTGATTGAATCAATACAAATACAGACAAAACACTTTATCCTTTGCTCCCTAGAAGACTAAGGGGGGAAAACCTACAGAAAAGCTAAATAAAGATGCTTGGATAAAAAAGACATCCTGTCAAATGACATATTGATTTCTTTCAAAGAGGCCAAGTGTAAATTAAAAATATTCTTCTGACACAGTTTTTAAAGATGCCACTGACTCAGCAGAGTCAGGACTTTGATTTTCTCTTCCAAGAGGGCCAGGTTGGAAGGGCAGTGCACTCTTCCTAGGACTGGCCATCTCTCTAGGATCTGAGGGAAGTCCACCTCAGGCGGTGCGAGCGGAGTTCCCCGGTTCTGTCTGATCCGTTCTCGGTTCTGGTTTTGCCACTCACCACTGCCTCTGTCTATGTTCAAAGAGGTAAAAACTTTCCAAAAATTGTGCTAACATGGTTCTTTTTTCAAGCGGTTGCATTGAAACTCTTCTCAGAATTGGGAAGAAATGGAATAACCAAGGCATGGGACTTACAGTGGGATATTATTTGGAATGTTATTAAACACTGGTCTAGAAAGATCTGGAGGAGAGGAGAGGCAGGAAGTAGGGACCGTAGAGGAGCCATCCCAGTATAGGAGCCATCCCAGTATAGGAGCCATCCTAGGGCAAGAGTCCTTTCTCCCAAAGTACTATTGAGAGAATCAGGCTCGTCTTAACCACCCCACAGTCGTGAGGCCGGGAGTAAAGGCACAAGTAATCCAGCAGCATAAACTATTTGTTATAATTTGAATTTCTGAAAACCACCTCAGAATTTGAATTTCTGAAAACCACCTCAGACCTCTTTGGCTGTTTGAAAACATTTTGCCGAATTGTTCTCAGGGGCAGCTGTGAAATCCACAGTGTAAAGTAAGAAAGAAGAAAGAAATATTAAGGGATGAATTCAATAAAAATGTTGGGTTCATTTTACTTCCACCCAGGAGGGGTCCACAGACTCTTGTGCTTTTGTGGCGTCGGGGGCTGTCTGTGTAGATGGGGGCTGGAACAGGGGTGGACCCACATACGGTATGCACCCCATCTGCTTGTGCACATGCTCCCTTCTTCTGTTGAACTTATGAAACACAAATTCAAGAATAAAGTGGTTCAGGATTTCAAGATGCTGAAGTTGAGCTCAGTTCAGTCACTCAGTCGTGTCCGACTCTTTGCGACCCCATGAACCGCAGCACGCCAGGCCTCCTTGTCCATCACCAACTCCCAGAGTTCACCCAAACCCATGTCCATCGAGTCAGTGATGCCATCCAGCCATTTCATCCTTTGTCATCCCCTTCTCCTCCTGCCCTCAATCCTTCCCAGCATCAGGGTCTTTTCCAATGCATCAGCTCTTTGCATCAGATGGCCAAAGTATTGGAGTTTCAGCTTCAACATCAGTCCTTCTAAAGAACACCCAGGACTGATCTCCTTTAGGATGGAATGGTTGGATCTCCTTGCAGTCCAAGGGACTCTCAAGAGTCTTCTCCAACACCACAGTTCAAAAGCATCAATTCTTCAGCTCTCAGCTTTCTTTACAGTCCAACTCTCACATCCATAGATGACCACTGGAAAAACCATAGCCTTGACTAGATGGACATTTGTTGGCAAAGTAATGTCTCTGCTTTTAAATATGCTGTCTAGGTTGGCCATAACTTTCCTTCCAAGGAGTAAGTGTCTTTTAATTTCATGGCTGCAATCACCATCTAAAGTGATTTTGGAGCCCAGAAAAATAAAGTCAGCCACTGTTTCCACTGTTTCCCCATCTATTTGCCATGAAATGATGGGACCAGATGCCATGAGTTTGTTTTCTGAATGTTGAGCAAGATGGTGAAAGCAGAGCATAAACCAAGCACAAGGTCCTTGCGAGCACAGGCCCCTATTTGACTACATAGGTCTCAGGCCTGGGATTACACCTGCTATATTTCTGATACCTACTTTAATAATAAATGGGTGTTGTTGAGTATAAACTGAAACTGGAAAACATTGTTAGCCTTGCCGTCTATCAGAGATGATGAGAAATGAGTAGTCTTGTCCCTTCTCACAGAGAAACTCTCTTGTGTTTGGTTTTGCAAGTTGTTTTGAGTCTGTATAGAGCATGAGGTCATCCATTTAAGGCTGGTTGCAGCCTAGGGATGAGGAAGTGACTTCTGGAGGGTAACTGAGTCCGTCTGGGTTCCCAGTTTTCTCGTGGAACAATACCTGAAGACTTTCTCTAAGTTGGGACTTATAATAAAAATCAAAGAGCTGCATTTGTATCTGTCCCCCCATCTCTCTCTGTGGAAGGTTGGTACTATCTTCCAGATATGAGCAACCAGGGATCGGTTTTCATTACCAAGCTGAACTCGTTTGCATTTTCTCTCTCTTGGGGTTTGATATCAGGTTCTTGAGTTGGCCCTCATTGTCCTCTCCAGTCTGGACTCAGGCTTACTCACCGCAGATCACCCTTAAGTCAAGTGTCAGAGGCACAAACCTTGCTTCAACCACTGCTGTGGTTTTGACACCCATAGCTGACTTTTCTCACATTACATGATGTGGCTGAATAGGAGGTTCTCTTTTTAGAGTAATGAGGAATAGACAACCTTGTCTTTCTCTCATTTGTATCTTACATTCAATCCATTGCATTTCACTGTTTGGGGTAAGTTTTCTGTGCCACATACTAAGTTCTGGATTGTACTAATACCTCTTCCTTCTTGTGCATTCTACGTTGTCCTGAGTTTGCATTTCTTAGTTTCTTGTTTACTAGGCGTGGGCCTCAAACATGCTTAGTTTTGCAAGATAACGATCTTCAGCTCTCCTCTACCCCCCAGACCTGTTGGATATTCACGTGTGTTGCACACTCTTTGGTGTAAGTGGCCTACCACTGCAAAATAAAGACAAGGTTATGTTTGGTCCCCAGCATCTGGCTGTTGCCTTGCTCCTTTCTCTTCTGCTCAGCTGGCATGCCTCAGTTCATCATAAGACCGAAAATGGACAGCCACTGCTACTTGCACTGGACTGAATGGCTATGTTACATCTTTTTTCAGACTTGCTGACCAAAACCTAGGACTGGCTTTGTTCTGTGACTCCTTGCTATCCTCTGATGTTAGGGCTTATTAAGTCTTCTAAGCTGTGCTCTCAACCTGCCATAAAGGGCCATGTCTCCTGTGTTCAGTGATAAGGTTAAGCAACGAAAAAGAGGGCCAAGAGGAAGATGAGTTCACAAAGAAATATGACTTTACTGTTCCTTGTTTGTTTTTTTTTTTTTTTCCCAAACCCATCCCTTCTTCCTGAACTGTGGAGCAAGAAAGAATAAACATGGATAAATGACTCATACCATCAAAACACAGTGATGCTCTCCAGAATCCAGACTGTTCAGAATTTCAGCATCCATTGACTGATGCCTATGTCACTGTGGGTCATATTAATATTTGGCTTTGGTCCCTCACCCTCTAAAAACAGATGCTTGATTTTGGTATTATCATTAGGATAAAGACCTCAGCTTAGAAATCAATCTCCAACTCAAAAAAAAAAAAAAAAAAAGGGAGAGAGAAAGAGAAAGGCAAGGGAATAAGAAGGTGAGCAAGCAGGAAACATAGGTTAGGTCATCAGAAAGTGAAAGTCTCTCAGTCGTGTCTGACTCTTTGCAACCCCATGGACTGGAGCCCCTCAGGTTCTTCTGTCCATGGAATTCTCCAGGCAAGAATACTGGCGTGGATAGCCATTCTCTTCTCCAGGGGATCTTCCCAACCCAAGGATCGAACCCAGGTCTCCTGCATTGCAGGCGGATTCTTTACCATCTGAGCCACCAGGGAAGCCCTAAGTCACTGGAGCTTGAGCTCCAATTGTTGGCATTCCTTTGTCCTGGTTAGACCCTCCGTACTCCAAACAAGGTTTGTGGTGAAAGCAGAAGAGTTTACAGAGGAACACAGCCAAGCCTTTCTGATTAGCAGTCCTGGAGAGGGCTGCACCAATAAGAAAAGCATCCATTAAAGGCAGACCTTTGTGTGTACATAATCAATAGGCTCTTGATCTAGATTCCTGAAGATGTGTCTGGTTGGGTAGGTGTGTTGTTGTTTTTTTTTTGGAGTTGTGTTTTTTTTTTTTTTCCCCTGCCTTCTAAATAATATGTAATTTCTTTGGGCCAAGAAATAAATTGAAAGGATTTAGAGGGATTTGCTTATCAGTGGAACACCACGTAGCATTACATTCCTCCTGCTTTGGGGAAGGTACATTGAAGTTTGGTTAATCTTCTGTGGTTCAATACTCCTCTTCCCTCTGTCAGGCTGCCTTGAACAACAGATAGATTAATCCTCCTTTACCCACTCTCTTCTCCCTCCTCCCTTTCCTCTCTCTTGATCCACCCTTTTTTTTTTTGAGCAGATGGAAGAAAAATCTTAAAACTGAAAAAAAAAAAAGGAAAAAAAAAGATATTGCATCACATTTATTTATATAATCCTACAGGACTTCAAGGATAGAAATAAAGGACTCCAATCTTTGGCACAAAGTTTGGCTGAGCTTAGCTTGATTTTTTATACTGTTAATTAAATCTTGAGTCTACAAAGGGATTTCCTTAAAGGTTAATTCATTAGAACAATTTATTATAAATCATGTCATTCTTTATTCTGCTCCAATATGTGTGTGGAGTCGGGTTGGGGGAAGGAGCAATGTGGAGGCTATTGACAGAGTGGGCAGAGTTTAAAGGGAAGCTGGTGATACCTTGGCTTGGATTCCTATACCATCTTTAATGATAATGAATAACTAATAAATGTTTTGCAGTAAATGCCACTGATGAGCCTCATATTAATTTCAAGTTTTGTATTATACTTGATGGTTTAGCATCACTCAGTGTGTTCTCGTTGGGCCTGGCTCCCATCCTAGCAGTTTGTAAACTCCACGAGGACAGAGACTGGCTCAGTCTAGCCCCTCAGATAGGTGACTGACGCATGATAGGCTGTTGGTCAATGTTTGTTGAGGGAAGACTGATTGAATGAGTAAATACATCAGTTCAGTTCAGTCGCGCAGTCGTGTCCGACTCTTTGCGACCCCATGAATCACAGCACGCCAGGCCTCCCTGTCCATCACCAACTCCCGGAGTTCACTCAGACTCACGTCCATTGAGTCCATGATGCCATCCAGCCATCTCATCCTCGGTCGTCCCTTTCTCCTCCTGCCCCCAATCCCTCCCAGCATCAGGGTCTTTTCCAATGAGTCAGCTCTTCGCATAAGGTGCCCAAAGTACTGGAGCTTCAGTTTTAGCATCATTCCTTCCAAAGAAATCCCAGGGTTGATCTCCCTCAGAATGGACTGGTTGGATCTCCTTGCAGTCCAAGGGACTCTCAAGAGTCTTCTCCAACACCACAGTTCAAAAGCATCAATTCTTCTGCGCTCAGCCTTCTTCACAGTCCAACTCTCACATCCATACATGACCACAGGAAAAACCGAAGACCTACAAGACCTTTTAGAACTAATACCCAAAAAAGATGTCCTTTTCATTATAGGAGACTGGAATGCAAAAGTAGGAAGTCAAGAAACACCTGGAGTAACAGGCAAATTTGGCCTTGGAATGCGGAATGAAGCAGGCCAAAGACTAATAGAGTAAATACATACATCTATAAAATCATATAGCCAGAAAAATGAGGGTTTTGGTGGTTTGTTGCTTGCTTCTATTTTTTATATTCAGTTTTCTGACATAGCTTAGTTTTAATTAACTAATTTGGTCATGCTGAATGCAATGTCTGTAGCCCAGGGCAATTCTCTTAAAACCTTCTCATTCTAAGGAAATATGAGCCAAGTAAAATATGTGTAGTCATATCTTACTTGGCAAGGGGTTATCTCCAGATAGAGAAAAGAAAGGAATATCTTGAAAAACCACAATGACATGAACTCCAGAAGACTTTTTAAAACTTCAGTGTTGTTCCCTGTTATATGTAAAATGGATAACCAACAAGGACTATTATATAGCACAGAGAACTCTGCTCAAGGTTATGTGCCAGCCTGGATGGTAGGGAGGTTTGGGGGAGAATGGATAGATACATGTATGTGTATCCCTGAGTCCCTTTGCTGTTCACCTGAAACTATCACAACACTGTTAAGCGGCTGTACCCCAAGACAAAATAAAAAATTTAAAGTTTGAAAAAAATAAAACTCAGTGTGGTTCCAATAAAGATACCTACCCAGAGGTGGGGCTCAAGGGTTATTCAGAAAGTGTCCTCTCCAGGCTGAACTTTGTCCTTTTGTTTTCATTTTTCTGAACCTGCCTTATGACATGCCCCTGTCTTTTACACTTGAGTATGCAGGGAGATCCAACTAGTCCATTCTGAAGGAGATCAGCCCTGGGATTTCTTTGGAAGGAATGATGCTGAAGCTGAAACTCCAGTACTTTGGCCACCTCATGAGAAGAGTTGAGTCATTGGAAAAGACTCTGATGCTGGGAGGGATTGGGGGCAGGAGGAGAAGGGGACAACAGAGGATGAGATGGCTGGATGGCATCAGTGACTCGATGGACGTGAGTCTGAGTGAACTCCGGGAGTTGGTGATGGACAGGGAGGCCTGGTGTGCTGCAATTCATGGGGTCGCAAAGAGTCAGACATGACTGAGTGACTGAACTGAACTGACTGATGACAAGTTCAAATGATTTATTTCATTTTCTCATAATGGTATTGGTTGCTTCTTTTGAAGATGACTATAAAAAGGATGTTAAGAATAAAGTGAGGATATAAGGACTTCTCTGGTGGTCCCGTGGTTGAGACTTTGCCTTCCAATGCAGAGGGTGTGTGTTTGATCCCTGTTCAGGGAAATAAGATCCCACATGCCTCCTGGCCAAAATACCAAAACATTAAACAGAAGCAATATTGTAACCTATTCAACAAAGACTTCACAAATGGTCCACATCAAAAAACTCTAAAAAATAAAGTGAAGTGGAGATAATCATGCCCGGACAGTCTTATTTATGCCCGGACAATCTCACCATGCTTAAGGACTATTGTAGGATTGGGTTTGAACTGAAGGAAGTGGTGGGGTTGATGGTGAAGAAGAGAGGGACGAGATAATCACTTCTAACAAACCTACCCAAGTTCCAGGGTTTTACCTTTGGTGCAGTCTAACAATCATCCAGTAGTTTGTGTATATAATGGGGAAGGGGTATCTACTAGCATTGCTCAAAGGTTGAACTATGCAATGGCAACAATTTGATGAAGAAGAGCTTAGTAAATACATTTAAATTGAGGTGGTCAAAGTTTTCAAATATCATTAAGGATTATTGATTGATCTGCTGCTGCTGCTACTGCTAAGTCGCTTCAGTCGTGTCCAACTCTGTGCGACCCCGTAGATGGCAGCCCACCAGGCTCCCCCGTCCCTAGGATTCTCCAGGCAAGAACACTGGAGTGGGTTGCCATTTCCTTCAGTGCATGAAAGTGAAAAGTGAAAGTGAAGTCACTCAGTCGTGTCCGACTCTTCGCGACCCCATGAACTGCAGCCCACCAGGCTCCTCCATCCATGGGATTTTCCAGGCAAGAGCACTGGAGTGGGGTGCCATTGCCTCCTCCATTGATTGATCTAGAGTTCTTATTTAATTAAAAGTATCCCAGACATTCTTTTTTTTTTTTTTTTAATAGAGTGAGACCTTCCGTCATATGAGGTACTGCACTCTAGCTCCATCTCAGAGTGGAAGTATGGAGACAAGAAAACTAAAACACCAAGCATTTGAAGGAATTTAATTCTTTTCAGCATGAAGCAGCTGCAGAGATGTATGGCTGTTTTCTGTGGGACTTCAGAATATTTATGGGCCTTTCTCTTTTCCTTTTTCACTGGAAGAAAAGCGATCATCATTCTTGAGTGTGTTATTTATAATTTCATAAAGCTGTTCTGTGGCAGGACTTATTTTATCTTGCATTTAATCTCGGTCAAATAACCATGCTTCCAGGGAGCTGGGTGGAAAAAAATGATTATTCCCCCCCCCCCCCCCACAATGATTAGCTTATTCTCAGTAAAAGATAAGAGCTAAAGGCTGGAATTTTGACATCACAAATAGGTACCTGGGCAGTAAGGAGGGAGAAGAGTGAAACTCTCTTCAACTGTTCAGACCATGGCAGCAGATATTTTTCTCAGTGCCACATAACGGGTAACAGTGAAGAATGGTGTAGAACCATCCCTATACTGAGATGAGGCAGAGCCTCTCAGAGTAAATAATTAGAAGTAGGTGATTATAGAAACAATAACTCATTGGTGGAAAATGAAAAGCCAGGCTTGTGAAACTGAGGGAATTGAAAGTAAATATACCTATAAATTTACTTGGGTGGACAGAGTTTTGAGCTCTCTTTCCCAGTTTATTCTAAGGTAATTTCAATAAACATTGGTAGGGGGGAAAAAAAGAATATAAATGCAATAAAAAATCTCTCAGGAAAGGAATAAAGAGGGCTCCTGCCAGAGAGATATTTTATTGAAAGTTATTATAATACCTATCTTTAGTTTTATGAGTCCTAATACAAAACCAAGTAATTTCAACATGTGGATTAAAAATATGAAATACATATTTTAAAACTGGGTAGTGTGAATTATTATTTTTAATATAGGACTTGGCTAGTATATTGGGACAGAAGTATATTTTCCTCCCCTTGAGAAGGTGAGTAAAGGTCCTTCATCTGCATAGTGGCGGGGGTGGGTGTTCAGTCAGACTCAGGCCTGTGTTCTGAAACCACGTGTATCCGCTCCCTAAGGAAATGTGACGGATGACACCGATGAGGTATGGGGAGGGGAAGAAGGAGAGGAGTCCGGGAGGGCAGGATATTAAATTCACACTTATTATCCAAGTTTGCAAGAACAGCGCGATAACTCAGGGAGCTGTCATCCTGTCATCCTAAGATGCCTCTTCACTCTAGTCATCCTGTACCACTCCTGGGTATACAAATAAACTGTGCTTTTTCATGTCGCTGAGCCTTTGCGAAGACTGTCGATTTCACCTAGGATGCCCTTCTCCTCCTCAAAGCTCTCGGCTTTCCCCTGCTTCACTGCTGCCTGTCCCGAGGGCTCATTTCCACAGCCTCCTTGGCCTAGGAGCTTGCTCTCTTCCCCTGCAATCTGCTCCCTTAGTACCAGCTGCTGACCCTTGTCAAAGCATTCAGTTTGCTCTGTCAAGATTGCCTGTGTACCAGACAGGCTCTTCAGAGACTGTGAATTCCCAGGGTGAAAGAACTGCTTTGTCTTTCACTTTATCCCTTCTGGTACAATGCTTGACACATAGGTGTTCAATAGATATTTATTAAATGGCATGAATATTAATAAATGATGTATTAAAAATGATACTGGTAATATATACTGTAATAATATATATAATATAGCAATAAAATATATTAATCAGGTATTAATGAAGGAATGAGTGAATGAATGAAAAGGCACCTTGATGATATAGTTACATGTTGCTGAAGGCGGATCTAATCACTCAGCCACTGAAAAACAGACCACGGACTGCTTATGGATCTTCTAGTCTTCCTTGAATGATTTACAGATAATGTTGATATTTGACATATAGGAACCCCAGTATGTAAACACTTTAATCTTAGCCATTGGGAATTATGAGAGTTTTAGACAATCATTGTGAGGAGAAAAAATGTTAAGATGACATGCAAGGCTCCTTGATGAACATTTCTCACACAAGCACACAAATAGAGAAAGTTCCTAAGGCAATACTGCTATTTGAGAAGTGTGGATGGTGGGCAGTTAGAAATAGCAGATGTCTTTAAAATGTCTCTACCCTTGGATATTATGAATACTGAAAATTAATATGTGTTAACTGCTTAGCACAAAGCCTGAATATAGCAAGTGTTTAAGTAGTAAATTAATAGGCCTGATTTTAGAGAGTTCAAATATCTATTTCCTCTCAAGAGTACTAACTGCTCTTCTTTCTAAGGAATTATGAATATTAATGAAAAATGACTGTGATTGTAAGAAAACAGATACACTCACCAACACATTCTCTCTCTCTCTCTCTCTCTCACACACACACACACACAGCCTAGGGCTACTGCATTTTATTTAAGGAAAAAGTCCATAGTTCCATTCTAAATGCCTGTGATAGGGGTATCCAGAGTCTGTGAAATATTGCAATAGTCAAAGGAACTCCACCACCCATGGGAAGCAATAGTTAAAGAAATGTGCCTTTTCTTCCAAGGATAAGAGTCAGACCCTGCATTCGCTTATAACTGGGGAAAGGCACAGACAAGAAATATTAAAAGCTCCTAAAAGCCTTGGGTTTTCTGAGAGTAGTTTTGAATCAAGTACACATTACTTTAGGATGTGATCCTAAGTGTATATCCAAAAGCCTTTGTCATTTTTGCTGTTGTTTTCAGGTAGCAGAGACAGAGGTAGTTTTTTGTTTTTTTAATCCCTAAATATAGTGATCTTAATCCTGCCTTTTGCAAATCAAAGCTTGCTGCCGCTGGCAGAGCAGGCATTTCTGAAACTGCATGGTGTTATGTGGCAGGCATGGCTGTATCCAATGCCACATTCTCCAGATAAACATTGTTTTCCACAATGGGCAAGGAAGGGGTTGAGATATTTGTAATTGTTTTGGGAATTTCATTGGCTATGGCCATAAATGGTGATGGTGAAGTTTGAGAGACAGAAAGGAAAGGGTTGAATTCATATAAGACCCTTGCAGAATGTCAGGACCTACGCCCTTGGAAACTGATTTCATCTTCCAATAAACTTTTAGTTTATTGGCATGCTTTTCAGTATATTTTTCTTTATCACTCTTCATGGCTGATCCAACCAGAAATGGTGTTTGTATTACTAGTGGAGGTCAGGAATTATCAACAAGGAAAAGCAGTTCTAATGGAGGATAAATCAGTAAAGATAGAATGCAAAGGCTGATAGCAAATCTATGTAAATTAGGAGTAGCGACCAGTTTTCATGTTCTCATTGATTGACTGGTTGATTGAGTTAGCTAGTTTTAGTGTTTATTGAGCATGTACCATATGCCAGAAACAGAGTCTCACTTTTAACATTACTTTTAAATCACATGCCCAGGTAATGACAAAAGGCTCTATTCATCCCAGTTTAGAGATAAAGTAACTGAGGCCTGAAGAGGGGAAGTAACTGGCTCTCCCAACTCACAGACTGTGTGTTTAGGAGCTGGGATTTTCCAACTATACTGTCTAGAGGTAGGCCCACTCTTCACGGCCTGTCATTTCTGGTTCTTAGACATCATGCATAGAAGCTTCTGGCAAAATGTCCTTCTGTTGCCTGGGAGGAACATTGTTCTCATCCATACACATATTTAAAAAAAAAAAAAAAATCTCTGGGAAGAGGGGTATGGCCAGTTCACTTCACTGAAAGAAGAGGAGTGAGGATATGGATGAGCATAGGTGTGGGGCCTGCCCTGGGGGTTAGGGGCCAATTGTCGGCACAGAAATGGAGGTAGTGATGGAGGAGGGGAGTAGGGCTGGGGCCAATGTCACTCAGACCACAGAGGGGAGAATTTTGCAGTGTTGGAGGAGGCTGTGGGCCTGTTTAAGTGCTGTGGGCCCTTGGCAGGTCACAAGCCATTTCCATATTTAAGAGGAAGCTAAGAGGAAAGTGGGAAATAGTCTTCAACTGCAGAGCTTAGTACTTATCTTAAAAACCAAACAAACAAATAAACAAAAAAAACTTTGCATTTTTTTTGGCTGATAAAAATTCAGATAGTTTTTACAATGTTAAAGATTCCCTTAATATGTTAACACCTTTTTGGTTTCTCTTGAAGTTTTGCATTCTTTTCATATATTTGCTCAGTGGCCTTTTTAAACTATTACCTGGCCTTCAATTCTTAAGGTGAACTTGCTAGATTTTTACTAACTCAGCAGTTTTCATTCATTTCCAGTGACCAAAGCTAGTTAAGCCCTAAATGGGCCATTCTGAAAGGTCCTTATAATCAAGTCACCAACAATTAATTTCCAGTTGATTACATGTTAGAAATGTATTCTCAACCTTAAGGAGATTTTTAGACCATTCCCCCTCAAGTGCTCTTTTCCATAAAATTTTAATATCAGGTATACAATATATTTGTTTAAGAACTGTGGGCCCTTGGCAGGTCACAAGCTATTTCCATTTTAAGATCCTCCCCCTTTTGCCCACAATAATTACTGCTGAGTGGTGTCATCCCCACAGAAAATGTATGCCTTAGAACTATCAATGATTGTGTTATCATTATTGTTTAGCAGCTCAGCCATGTTTGACTCTGTGACCCCATGGATGGCAGCACATCAGGCTTCCCTGTCCTTCACTGTCTCCCAGAGTTTGCTCAGACTCATGTGCATTGAGTCTGTGCGTCCTACCTAACCATCTCATCCTCTGTCATCCCCTTTTCTTCCTGCCTTTAATCTTTCCCAGCATCAGAGTCTTTTTCCAAAGAGTTGGCTCTTTGCATCAGATGGCCAAAGTATTGGAGCCTCAGCTTCAGCATCAGTCCTTCCAATGAATATTCAGAGTTGATTTCCTTTAGCATTGACTGGTTTGATCTCCTTACGGTCCCAGGGACTCTCAAGAGTCTTCTCCAACATCACAGTTCAAAAGCATCAGTTCTCTGGAGCTCAACCTTCTTTATGGTCTAATTCACATCCATACGTGACTACTGGAAAAACCATAGCTGTGACTATACTTTGCCAGCAAAATGATGTTTCTGCTTTTTAATACACTGTCTGGGTTTGTCATAGCTTTTCTTCCAAGGAGCAACAGTCTTTCAAGTTCATGACTGCAGTTACTGTGTGCAGTGAATTTGGAGCCCAAGAAAATAAAATCAGTGACTGTTTCCACTATTTCCCCTTCTATTTGCCATGAAGTGGTGGGACTGGATGCCATGTTCTTCTTTTTTTGCATGTTGAGTTTTAAACCAGCTATTTCACTTTCATTCTTATCAAGAGTCTCTTTCGTTCCTCTTGCTTTCTGCCATTAGAATGGTATCATCTGCATGTCTGAGGTTGTTGATATTCCTCCTGGCAATCTGGTTCAAAACTGGTAAATGGGTCCTTCAAGATGGTATATTGTCACCCTACTTCTTTAACTTATATGCAGAGTCAGTTCAGTCAGTTCAGTCGCTCAGTCATGTCCGACTCTTTGCAGCCCCATGAATCGAGCATGCCAGGCCTCCCTGTCCATCACCAACTCCCAGAGTTCACCCAGACCCATGCCCATGGAATCGGTGACACCATCCAGTCATCTCATCCTCTGTCATCCCCTTTTCCTCCTGCCCCCAATCCCTCCCAGCATCAGAGTCTTTTCCAATGAGTCAACTCTTCGCACGAGGTGGCCAAAGTACTGGAGTTTCAGCTTCAGCATCATTCCTTCCAAAGAAATCCCAGGGTTGATCTCCTTCAGAATGGACTGGTTGGATCTCCTTGCAGTCCAAGGGACTCTCAAGAGTCTCTGAGCACCAAAGAATTGATATGCAGGGTACATCATGCAAGATGCCAGGCTGGATGGATCACAAGCTGGAATCAGGATCCCAGGAGAAATGTGGCCTTTCCCCTGTATTTACGTTTGCATCTGTGCAGTTGTTATTTATTCTTTTCCCACCTCCCTTCCCTAAATGATGGGAAATGGACCTATCCTGGCCCTATCACAGCCAGAAGCTCCAGAAGAGTGAGCCTATGATCTCTCTAACACGAATAGTGATACTGCAGGATACAAATGCCAGCATCAGTTGCTGGAAGTGAAATGCACATGTCACTAGTGTCTAATTGAAAATAAAAATAGAATGTTTGCAAAATCTTTTTCTATTAACTATAAGGAAGAGAGCAGGGGTTGAAGTATCTCCTTGACAAGTGCAGAATAAAGATCAAGCATGTGGTTTAATGCACCTCTCTGCCACTGTCAATTAAGCAAAATCAATTACCTAATGTGGTTTTTCTACTGTGCTTCACTATGTTCAGCGATTCTATGCCTCCTGTGTCTGTTTCAAGAAGGACATTGTCTGGAAACACTACGCATGTGGGTTGTCACGGGTATTCATTTTCTAGGGCTGCCATAACAAAGGACCACAGACAGAGTGGCTTAAACCAGAGGGATTTATTTTCTCACAGCTCTAGAAGCTGGCATTCTGAAGTCGAGCTGTCAAGGGTCCAGTTTCCTCTGAGGCCTCTCCCCCTGTCTTCTTTCCCTGTGCCTTCCTGTAGTCTCCCCTCGTGTGTGTGTGTGTGTGTGTGTGTGTGTGTGTGACAATCTCTTCTTTTTGTAAGGAGAGCAGTCATGTTGGATTTACCCAAATGACCTCCTTTTAACTTCATTACCTCTTTAAAGACCCCATCTCCAAATACCAGTCACATTGTGAGGTACAAGGGGGTTAGAACTTCAACATATGAATTTGGGAGAGGACACAGTTCAGTCCATAGCATCCTGTAAGAAGGGGACGCAAGAAGCCTACAGGAGCTACAAATGCCTGTTGTAAATAATATGTATGTGTTCATATCTTCACTCTGTGTTTTACCAGCTGTGAGTCTTTTAGCAACTCACTTAACCTCTCTGAACTTCAGCTCTCTTTAAAAGTATAATAATTATCCCTGTCCCACAGGATCAGTGTGAGAACTGTGTCTCATTATTTAGTAATAACTATAACTAGTAAGCCTGTATATGTGTCTGACAGAGCATCTGACTTGTAATTGCTTTTCCTCTTGAATATGGATTGAGACTTCAGTGCCTTAGGAATAATAAGACTAGCAAGTCAGTTAATACTATGAACATCAGGAAGTAGAAAGCAAAAATGAGCATGTGTTGAACAACTGCTGTATTTTGAATACTCATGAACAAAGTAGGACAAAAGTTTGGTTTTTAAACAAGAGCTGTAGATTAATGATTGATGGGTTGATTTAAAGAGTATTATTGTGCACATAGTATATACCAGGTACAGAAAGTAGTCTTCTTATTTACTGTCTAGCAAGGGCCCTTCTCACTGACCATGCCTACAGTCCTTTATATTTCTTATAGCAGCAGATTCCCTGTCTTTGGGTAATTTCTGCAGGATTCAATAGAAAAAAAAAATTTATCAAAAATTGAATTACCACTGTTACCATCAGGAATTTTGTGCTGTCTTCAGATACAACCTTACCTGTGTCCACAGGCTGTCTTGTAGTGTCTGTCTGCTGGTCCACATTACTAATTCAGCTAATTGAGGCAATTACAGAAGAAATCGCTGATGGCAAGAGAAGTCATTATGCTATCCCCGAACAGACTGCCTTCCACGGCGTTCATTAATTATGCCAGCCTATAGACTGGCGACCACCAAAGCATACACTTGAGACTGCACACCATATGCACTGAAACTCTCTCCACACTGCCAAGCGTTTCTGTGTTGGCTTGCTCTCTTGTATCGCCACCATCTGCAATAGCCCTTCTCCTCCCCTTCTGATTCTCGAAATTGAAGTTAGGATAGAGTCAGGCTGCAAACGTGATCTACAGGGACGGGATAGGCTTGAGCCTTCTGGAACCACCTTGGGTTACTCAGCTTCCCATGAGACCCACCCAGAGTGTCTGGACCCAGAGCCATCCACAGCTACACAGGAGTTAAAATTCTCTACCCTACATCATGCCCTCTTTAGAGAAGAGAGACAGTGATGATGATGGAGGCAGGACACAATGATAAGTCTTTGATGCTTTGGTTCATTGTTTCCTTATCTCTCTCTCTTCCCCATCTCATTATTTTTTCTTTGACATGCACAGCCAACCTCAGATGACCTTGTTTCATCTGCTGAATGTTCAAGCGATGACGAAGACTTCGTTGAATGTGAGCCAAGTACAGGTAGGTTAGGTCAGTCTTGTTTTGCTTGCTTTATTTTTTCGTTTGCAAAAAACAATACATACATATATGTGAATATACATGTTTTTTATATATATTATAGTGTGTTAGTGTGTGTATTTCCTATATCTATATATGTATACAAATACATATATAAATATCACTGTATAGTCAAAAGCATCAAATCCCATGGAAGGAGCCATAAGACCCCGGGGAAATTTAAAGTCAGTTCCTTGACTAGCTAAAGAAAACTCAATAGGACATAACATTGAGCACTTAGACACCCAGATTAACCACCAGAAGAAAGAGAAAATGTGTAGCAGCCAGTGGCAGCTATGAAATTGACAGGGGGTGAGGGCATGAAGACTTCTATATTTGGATTGAGAGCAAAAACAACAACAACAAGAAAAAAACAGCCAAAGTGGAGCCACAGAAGTCGTTTAATCCTCTTGAACTGTTCTGACTCTTAAGTGGCAAACAAAACCAAACCAAAACCAAACAACCAAAAAAAATTTTTTTTTCCATGGGATTTCAACAGCAGTTAACATGGTATTATATTTATACTAATTTTGTTCATTGTGTGTTTAGAGAATTCGTGCAACAGTATAGCATAGTAAATACAAAATTAGTACAGAACCATGCTATGTCAACAGCTGTGATGCTTCAAAATGTATCTACTGTGCTGAAGTTGAGAGGACTTTGGCAATTAGCAGCTTCGGCGTGTTCCTCATTTGCACTCAGATACATTTCAATGTTTTATGGTCTTTCTTTATAGTGAGCTATATATGATATAATGTCCAGCAGGCAACTGCAGTCCCTATTTCCTATCAACTTTCCCAAGTCGTCTGTTTTGAGACTTGCTATTAAGTCAAAAATTTATATTTATATATATAATAGAGAACAGATATCATTGAATTTCTGTGTATGTTTAATAGCATTTCAAAGCTGGAGTTGGGTTAGGATCTTATTTCTTCAAAGGCTAAGAGAAATGAATAGAATTTTCTAGTTGATTGTTTGGGTTGCTTTATTTTTATTTTCCTTTTCTTTAAAAGAAAAGGAGAGCCGTTAAACATTTTTTTTTTTGTTAATTCTAGAGAAATTTAAGATTCATGAAGAAATATTAGTATCACAAAAGTAAAATCTTTCATTTGTTATCCTAAAATGATCTACAGATTTTGTAGAAGCGTGACTGCTTGGTGTCTTGCAAGTGGCTTTGGATCCAGGAAGTTCTCTGGGTTTCTTTTCTTAGCATAGGGACAAAGCAGTGATATGTAGGGCCTTTTCTTTCTGGAGTGTGTTCCGTTTCTTTGGAAGCTCAGTTGTGTGGGAGGAAAGTAAGTGTGACCTGGTTAGTCAGATTTTTTTTTTTCAGACTTTGAGTCATAATATGGTATTAAGTGAGGTTTTAACTCTAAAGGGAGGATGCATCCAACCATACCAGAACAGATTTTCATTCATTCATTTAATAAATATTTCTGAGCCCTCAGGCAGGATACAGTGCATCTCCAGATTTGAATCCTTCCTCTTCTAAGGGTTTTCACAAATGAGCTGTTGTAAAATAGAATATAGAGCTTTACTATCTAAACTACCTCTCCTGCAGAATTCAGTTCAGCAAATATTTTTTGAGGGTCCCTGGTGTATGCCAGGTATGTGTAAGATATTAAGAAATTAGCTAGGAATATGGCATGATCTCCAAAATGTATATTAAATTAATTGGGGCCGATAATTTAAGATACTTAGACTTTAACTTGGATTCCCTATTTACTCTTTATCTGGTTTTCTTGCTTTCATAGCAGTGAATCTATATATATGCAACAATGTTTATCAGATCTTTAGATTTTAAAATCTAGACTTGATCATTCTGAATCATCACGCCTGTCTTCCCCTACTACCTCCACACCCCCACATAACATACACGCAACAGAAACATCTCCATAGCAACATCCATCAGAAGACAGAGGGCTTTTCTAGATCTCTGATTCATGAGATCTGCAGCTCCCCAGGTTGTGAGTATATGTTACCATTTGGTATTGAACATAAACAGGCCAAAACCTGAAAAGCCCCAGACTAAGTCCGTTTTATTTTTTAGTGGCTATGCAGGTGTTTCATCTAATTCAAAAGCAGAGGATAGAAATTCAATACCAGCATTTATTGAGTGATATAATTACACGGGGCAGGTAGTGGAATAAAAACAATTTTTAAAACAATCTGTTGTGTTCTGCAAGGGAGGATGGGAGGGAATATATAAATAAAGCAGGTAACAGAGAACCCATCCAAAGGAGTTAACATACCAGCTAAGAGACTGGTATTAATCCCCTTTGCCCAGGATTATTTAACTGATCACAGTTGAAGAATGAATGTTTCTTCTTTCTAAATTTAACTCCATAAAGTATTCCTGGTAAGGGATTCAGATGCACAGGGGAAAAGTCAGAGGCATATTTAATGCAAGAAGGAATAGATATTCCTGTTGATGCAGAGGCTTTGCCTTGGGGGCCTGATTAATACTGATGAAGATTACATGCATAGAGCTATCAAATTCTATTTTGCATTGCATGAGAAATATCTCGATAGCCTTCAGATTTTCCAGAAATAATGAAGATTAAAAATCAGAAGCATTCAAACCAGTTGTTTCCATGGCTAGATTTTGCACTGCCTGAAGAGAAGTCTTCCGTTGCCCATTGCAACAGAAGATCATGGTGACTTTCACATAGCTGTGAAGTAGATTGCTGGCCCTGAGATTCTGTGCGAATGCTGCGATTAGGATTCTAGTTTTGAACCTTCTAATTCACTACCTCAGTTTCTAAAATTTTATTCTCTTCTAGACCAGACGTTTACTGTAAATACACTATCTTTGGCTAATCTTGTACCATACTTGGAATTACCTTATCTTCTCTCACTGTGTTAGCATATTTATAATTTTCTAGGCTCTTTCAGTTATAAGGCATTTCACTTCTGCAAGTTCTTTCCTGATTAATTTAGGTCCATTAGATGCTCTTGCTTTTCATAAATTTTGGCAGTCTAGTATATGTTATATTCAAGAACTTTTGTTTTCATGTTGGCATCAAATTTTAAATGAAATGATTTTTCATATTTAATTTTATTTAAATCAAAATGGACTTTATTGCTGCTGGTTTTGAGCCAGATGTAAGCAGATGACTTGTCTACTGACAGCCCACTTTGGCATTTAGGGATCACCCTGGTTCGGTGAAGCTTAGTCATATCATGTTTAAGGACCACTTACATTTTTTTAGCTTGGCTGATGAGTCTAGAAACCTCGTAAATCCATTAGATCTCGAATTTTCTCTGTATATGTTTGCTGGAACATATGTAATGAGTTTTTTAAAAAGGCTAAATCACGAGAGCAAGGCACAGAGTGAAAGCTCAATTAGTATTTGCTGACTGAATTTATATGATTCTCAAAATACCTCATAACCCTAAATTAAAATGGGAGATTTTTCATATCTCTCACTTCATCTCCTTTAAACAACTAAATAAAACCTGTTGAATTATTTAAAATATATGATTTCATACAAGTAAGTATCACCCTAACAAAATCCACATTTCTTTAGCAAAAACAATTCTCTACCACATCCCTTCTTTTGCTGAGAATTAGACTATTTTATAGTTAGTTGCAGGGAAAATTGCATTTTCTGAACATTTGCTTTGAGAACCCAGAATTGAAATTGTGAACTATAAAATCATAATGAGTCCATCTGTAGCAATAAAAATATTCAGAAGAATATTTGAATAGCTTTCTAAGTACCTAAATTTGAGGATCAGGATTTTATCTTTCCTAATGTGTAAACATTAATTGTGTCCCCTACAAAAGAAGTATTTAATAGTTCAGATTTGTGTCTTTGCATATAAATGCCTCTCCTCCCAACTCTACTTCTATTGATATTAAATTGTGCAGTAAATGCATATTTCATTGTTGATTACCTCTTTGTAATCAACAATGACAGCAACAACAAGAAAATAAACAAGCTGGAGAGGATTCAAATAACTACGAATTCAAATAGCTAGGAAATAGGATTCTCTCATGTGATTGGCAATGGCACCCCACTCCAGTACTCTTGCCTGAAAAATCCCATGGACAGAGGAGCCTGAGAGGCTGCCGTCCATGGGATCGCTATGAGTCGGACACGACTGAGTGACTTCACTTTCACTTTTCACTTTGATACATTGGAGAAGGAAATGGCAACCCACCTCAGTGTTCTTGCCTGGAGAATCCCAGGGACGAGGGAGCCTGGTGGGCTGCCGTCTATGGGGTCGCACAGAGTCAGACACGACTGACGCGACTTAGCAGCAGTAGCAGCATGTGATTGTAGAAGTCAAACAAAAGTGAAGATCTTTAGTAAGATTTCCTCCATGATCTAAAATATGGGAATGGATTCTAAAATTCAAAGTGATGGGATTCACTTTTCATTATTTCTCTCTCCCTGTCCCAACTTCTAAGTCTAGTGTCTCCATCTTTAGGAAAAATATAAAAAACCATCAAATGAATGTATTGTCAGATTGGCTTTTGCATAATTAAAAACTACCAATTGTCTGAATTTTGTGTTTTATGGTCTTAAGATTGGAAAAATCCTGGGAGTGGGGTTCATAGAGCAGAGGGAAAAAAATAAAATAAAAAGAAATGCCTTTTACACCTGAGCAGTGGGTATGGTAGTAATTAACAACTATATTGATTTATCCAGCCATTATCCAGGGATATATGTTTCTAGTTGTCCATTAGCCAGATTTCTTGCCTTCACTTATCTTAAATGTCCTTTGATCACATCTGAGGGGACCACCACTTCCACCAGAGGCAGACAGTAACAGGAAGTGAAGATGAAACACATTCATCCGTCAGTAGGACTGTGCTAAACAACTTCCATAATGGTGGAATTGAGGGAGATGTTTAAACTAATGACAGTAATCTGAGATCACAAAATAATTATTATTCCCAAAGTCATTCTCAGATGTATTTTTACTCCTCAAATCTACAGTCCTCACGTTTGCATTTTGTGTTATTGCTGCTTTGTTCCTCTTGGTTAGTCACACTATAATATCCAACCCATTATAGGGAAATTTAAATTTGGAGAAACACCAAGAATTTACCCCTATTTGTGTTCTCCAGGTGGAACTGGGTTCTTAGTCTTTATCAGTTTGAGGTGCTTTGGTAAAGTATTTTTAATATGAAAATCTGGCACTGAATTGTTAAAAGCGCACCAAATCCTTAGAGTTTTTATTTGCTGGGACGTTGTGGAAAGTGCAACTGAAGTGTTCAGACGGTAATAGTTTTCTAATAAAGGATAGGAAGAAATAGAGCATTATTTTTCAGAATTCATAGAGGAAAAATAATAAATGTGCTGATTATCCACCTTAAATAGGATGTTGGTAATCTTCAGGGTTTACATTTTGGAAATGCATTTTGTCATTAGTGGCTCTAGCAAGCTCCAAGAGTTATCAGCTGGTACATTTTTATTGCAAAGAAATTGATTTTTATTTAATTTAAAATTTTTCCATATGGAAACTCATATTGTTGAATAGAATATGTTTAAAGATCATCAGTCAAGTAGCTATTCGTGTGTAGTATAATAGTAAATGCCTAAATAAAATGCCATTGAGCTTCCCCGGTGACTCAGTGGTAAAGAATCCACCCGCCAGTGCAAGAGACGTGGATTCGAGCCCTTATCCAGGAAGACCCCACCTGTTGTAGAGTAACTCAGCCCGTGCACCACAGCTATTAATGTGATCTAGAGCCTGGGAGCTGTAACTCCTCAGCCCATGTGTTGCAGCTGCTGAAGCCCGCGTGCCCTGGAGCCCGCGTGCCCTGGAGCCCGCGTGCCCTGGAGCCCACGCTCCTAAACAAGAGACGCCACCACAATGAGAAGCCTGCACACCACAACTAGAGAGAGACCCCCACTCACCACAACTAGAGAAAAAGCCCGTGCAGTGGTGAAGACTCAGCACAGCCCAAGATAAATAAATAGAAATAAAACTATATTTTAAAAATGCTGTAGGAATGTCCAAGTATCACAGTGCCCAGAATTCACCTTGAATTTTAGGGTCTGCTTAAAAATATTTTGAATAAAGGTAAAATAGAAGTAATCTGAGAAATGCTTAGCTTTGGAAAGAGGAATATAAAAAGATGTGAATTTCATTAAGGAATCATTATTGACTGTGGACGTGTATTAAATCTGAGCTATGATACATGTCCACTGTACGTAAAGCAAGCAGCTGTTCACACGTGCAGATCTAGTCTGAGTCCTGCCAGTTTTTAAATAGAGTACATTCATGGGTGTATAGCGTTCTTAATTTAATGGGATAGTTTCTGTCTTTATTCATTAACTCACTTAGTGATAAGTTGTATTACTTTTTTATAACCCAACTCCATCCTCCTGCTGCTACTGCTGCTAAGTCGCTTCAGTCGTGTCCGACTCTGTGCGACCCCATAGATGGCAGCCCACCAGGCTCCCCCCTCCCTGGGATTCTCCAGGCAAGAACACTGGAGTGGGTTGCCGTGTCCTTCTCCAATGCATGAAAGTGAAAAGTGAAAGGAAGTCGCTCAGTTGTGTCCGACTCTTCACGACCCCATGGACTGCAGCCCACCAGGCTCCTCCGTCCATGGGATTTTTCAGGCAAGAGCACTGAAGTGGGGACCATCGCCTTCTCCAACCTAGCCCAATCTAATTTTTAAGCAATATGTGGCCTTTAAATCCCTAATGGTAAAATGCTTTGAAAATTAGAACAAGAATAAAAATATAAGTATAGCAAAATCTACTAATTGGCAATTAGGCACTTGATAGCACAGAAATGGTGTACATAAAATGTGTTCATGGATTTATCACTATCATAGATTTTATAACCAAAACAAGTAAATCTAATAACAAAACGATTGAAATGAAAACAAAATTATGTTTATCTCCATTAGCCAAGATTTTTTGGTGATGTTGAAAAGGAAAAGAGATGAATAATATCAACATGTAACTTTCCATTTGATAGTTTAATAGACCACTTATTTATGTGATAACCTTTAGTGATTACTGTGTATAGACAGGAGACTAGATATCAGGAGAACAAAAGAGGAGACCCTTTCCAGGAGTTCATAGTCAATTAGGGAAGTCAGACACAAAACTAAGGGGAATAAAAGGAAAGGAGGGCTAAGAAGGAAAGAAACAGTGTAGACAATGAATGGAAATGCCTGGAATGCTGTCAGTACCCAAGGCAGAGGTCTCTAATTCCACACTTAGCATACCCACCCAAGGTCAGGCAAGAAAAATCACAGAGCCTGTCACAGCACCATTTAACCCCAGAGAGCTTGCTTCTACACCTTAAAGTGGGGTCACAGAATTTCTGACTCATTATGATTGAAAAATTAGTGCTGAACATATACAGTATTACCTAGAGCGTCCTAGGTAATAGGCGAAGGATGGACAGGTTGAAAGAATTTTCAGCCAGACTCATGAGAACTTCCTGATTTCAAATGCCAATGCAAGTAGTTGATAAGGAGTGAGCTTAATGCAATCATTAAGCAAGCCCCCCCCCCTCCCTGAGAAAATGATTAAATAAAGAGGGATTGGTTTTAAAAAGAGAGATTTTTTAACGGGTTTCCTTTGATTCTTTGTGTTCTCTATTTTTTCTCCCATAAGCCCCAGCACATATACTGTGTGTGCATATATATATATATTTATGTATGCGTGTAAACTGAACGTGTAGTGCCTATCATTCCTTATATATGTAGACACAGTATGTTGTATTAGATAATGGAAACAGAGATTAACAACAGCCCCTGCCATCAGCCATGTGTTTACACAGAAATTCACACCATCATTCTTACATCCGCCAACGTAGACACGCATGATACTGTTTTAACTTGGCAAAAAAGCATGTTAATTTTTTTTTTTAGATTTTTGTTTTCTTCTTTATCATAATTATAATGGTGATTCCATAATTCGACTATCTTTGGGAGGGGTGGAGAGAAAAATTATACAGATATATCTATCCATATATATACACCCCTGTGTTATATATATAAATAGATATATACTTTGTATATATTTGAAGAACATTTTCTGTTGTTTCACCTCATCTTGTGCCGCATGAATTTTTGGTGGTTCAATTTATTTTGTTTTGATTCATATTTAGTATTTTGGTCATTATGGCTATTTTTAACTCATTGCTATAATTTTATGAGTCATTATTCTTTCAATACTGAGAGCTATATAGATATACAAATCAACAAAGGCAACAAAATCTTTTCTTGCCATCCTAATCTCGAATTTCTCCCCCTTCAGCGTCTCCCTCCAGTATTTATGCTCAAAACAAAACAAACCCCAATGAAATCCAAGAAAGTTGTGTACAAAAGAATGAAACACTTTGCTTTCCTCTTCTTTCTACTATATATATATATTTTTATTTTAATGTTCTTCCTTTCTCCTTTTCATTTTTCCTTATATCTGCACAAGCCACTTGCCTTTACTCTCCCCTTTATGACCATGCATCTTATTGAAAAAAAAGGACAAGTGAGTCAGAAAAAGATAATAATAATAAAAGAAAAACATGCCGAAAGAACAGAGAACCATCCCTCTCCACAGATTTCAGTGGCATAAAAAGAATTTTATTGCGGACATAGACTATTGGTTGTATCTTTTATTTCCGGACAAGCCCAGGATCGTTGTGTGGCATGCAATGACAGTTCTGTAGCTAATCCACTAACCGTGGCCTCCATCCCCAGTGCATGAGCTGTCATGACGTCATCTCCTGTGTTCCATCCAACTGACACGCCCAGGCTAACCCAGCAAGTCCAGTGTATGAGTTGTGGGGGTAACTTCCCTTTGTAGTTACAGTCTCATGGGTCCTCATTTTTATTATGATTTCCATGGGGTCACGCAGCAGCCCTGAGAGCTGCTCTCGCAGCATCTCTGGTTTTGTTCTTGTGCTTGCTTTCCTTGGCACAGCGGTCAAGCGTGTGTCTCGTCTGGCACATCTGTCTTGCCATCTTGTCTTGGAGTCCACTGTCCTGGTGTCGTTCTGTGATTCTGTTCTCTGTTTGTAATATGTGGTTTGAAACCCTCTCCCTTTATTTCTCACTGCCCTATTGTTTCTACTTTTAACCTTGCCCTTAGGGAACTTCACAAAGAAGCAAAACAAATTTTCAGTCCAGTCGTAAGGCTGGTTTGCATCTGGAAGTCATAAGTTGTGCTTCTTACCTGGCTAAGGAGGCAAAAATTTCAGTGGGAAACTACTAATGATAATAGCTAAGCAACCACCCCATGAACAACAATAAGAAACCCTTGTTGATTTCTTTGGCATGATTTAATGATCTTCCTGTTAAAGGGAGTTCGTGGCAGAGCAAATTTCCTAGCAAATTTCCTAGTTAAACGTTTTCTTCAGGAACAGATCAAAAGAAAATTTTTTCAACAAATGTTACTGAGGAACATTATCATTTTTGCTATATAGAGCAGTGTCTGTTCCTGAATCAGTGAGGAATTTGCGGAAATATGAAAGTACTTGATTATAAAATTTATTTATGTGTTTTAACCTAAAATATGAATGTGTTTGGCGACCCATCCAAGAGAAAGAAAAAAAAAAAAACTCACTGTTTCTACCTCATGCATATTTCAGGTAAGACTATCTTTTGATCTCTCTTAGTCAAATGATAGGTATTTTACTTTATTTTTTAATTCATGGAAGCATTAGAGAGCCAACACTTTAACTCGGACCCAAGTTCTTTGTGTTTTGTTTTCTTCTCTTTCCAAAGAATAAGACATACACAGTAGATATAGATCTGAGAACTAAGTCTGCATTTCTTGAGAGAGAGGTGGAAGAAAGTACCCAGGTAATTATTCAGATACTGGATTATACCTGTGAATACCCAGGGAGTTTGCTGCCTAATTTGGAATGCTTTGGTTTGTTTAATACTAAGAGTGTGAAAATGAATCTTTGTAACAACTGCTGTCTCCTTACCCACAGAGGTTGAACAAGAGTATAAAATAGGTCTAAAAGGAATCGCTAGACTGGTTTTTGAACTAGGGTCCTATGATTTAAAAGTCCATCTCTTTTTAACCTGAAGAAGAGAAAGTATTTCAAGGCAGATGGTTTTATGATGAGATGTTTCAGTCATGTCCGTGTAGGTCTTTGCTATTCTTAAGGGTATAGAACAAGGGCAACGAAAGAGGAAATTTGTGAGCTCTATGGACTAAGAACTTTCTAAGAAGGAAGGGAGAGATTGAAGGAAGAAAAGAGAGAAGGCAGATAAAGAAACTGGGGGAAGGAATCAAAAGAGGCAGGAAGGAGAGGGTATCGCTGACCAGTCAGATATAGCAGTGTGCCCATAAAGGCATACAACCAGCACACACGTAGATACACACAGCCATAATCTGTCGTGTGTGGCAGCTTCTGTCGTATGAAATATCCCCACTCTGGCTGATTTCAAGCCACTGATATGACAATATTAAACTCAGAATTAGGAAGTAACGCTCATGAGCACTCACTTTCACCATACAGATATGATAGATATCAAGGATTTCAAGAGCATACATAATCGTAAAACACAGTAAAGTAATTAGAAAGTAATGGGTTTTAAGCTTTTATTACTTTTGTTTTTCATCTAAAGTATTCGATTATGGCTGTGTTTTAACAACTCCTTGGAAAATTCCTGAAAACGTAGCAATCAGAGATCATGAGCTGGCTCTAATATGGCACTGGCCCAGGAACCGTGCTGTGCCAGCTGCATTCAAGCGTGGTATTTTTATTTAAATCTCATTTTCAGTTGTTACGGCGTAGAAACTATTGTGGCCATCTTACAGTTGAGAAAATCGGGACTCACAAACTTTGCTTTTCCAAGGTTGCATGCCTGCACATAGTGGCAGAGGTAAAATCCAACCCCAGATCTGTTAGGAAATTGACAGCTTTTATTTCTATTGCAGTGTGCACAGAGGATTGGGCTTGAACACTTATTAGAGCATTAAATTTTAGAACTGTGACATGCTCATTTGTGGAGCTTTGACTAATTTTGTTTCCTCAAAATAAAGTTGCCCAAAATTCCTCCCTTAGTAACACTGAAGATGAACAGGATATTTCTTAGGCTTCCAGATTTTGTTTCTTAAGCTTTGGAAAGATGATAATAGATGCATTTCTTAGCACATAATTATAATATGCAGCAATATTCTATTACTCAGTTATGTCTTTCTAACTTTTAAAATATAATGAACTTTATTTAGTTACAGCACTTGATGCATGATAATTAACCAGCTTCACAGTGAAATGTATCAGTGCCCTTTCCTTCCACAGTTTATCATAAACTAACATTAATACTTGAAACAGCATAAGAACTATTGTATCACAGAAAATGCAGCTAAAAAAAACAATTTTACCGTTAGATGCTTAATATCTGCTTTGCGAAAGAGTCTTGAAAAATCTGGGAATTAAAAAGGCAAGTGTGGATCTTATTAGCCTTTCTGGTTTGATGAGATAGACTCTCTGATTGGATGCTGATGATACAACCTTTAACTTTGACTTAATGTCAGGGTGACCTGCCCCTCTGGTCAGCTGTCAGTGAGAGCACATGTGATATTGAATGAAGTCCCTTGAAGTTACATCCAGGACTTCAAGTTTTCCACCGCCCCATCTTTGTTCCTTCACTAAGTATTCATTGAGCACTTACTAAGGCGGGTATAGTTCTAAATACTTTACATGATTAACTTCTTTAGTCCCTGTAGCAATCCCGTGAGGGGCTTTATCGTCATCTCCATTTTAAAGATGAGTAAACTGAGGCACAGAGGAGCTAAACAGATGTTCCACACAGGAAGGAAGCAGGAGAAATGGGATTTGAACTCAAGCCAGCTTGGCCCCCAATCCACACAGCAATCACTATATTAATACTGTCTCTTATTATATAGTCTTCTTTATTGATGTATATATATATAGCTACCTATCTCTTTAATAATAATGAAAGAAGGTTTGTGTATTGAGTATATTAAATGTCTGGTAAATACTTGTTAGATGGATTAATTATTGCACATCTGAAAAGCTATGAAAACCTTGGTTGATAGGGGTTATGAAATTGTTTAGTGATGATTTATCCAAACAACTATGATTTAAATGACTTGCCCTGGCTTCCTGTGAGATGAAATGGTTCCAGTATTCATGATGAAAACCATCACTTACATGAGATTAGTCCCTCTTGATGTCACCTAGGTAATAGTTTGTGCAGTGGAGGCTTCTGTCTCACTGCTCATCAGCAGACCTGTTAAGAATGTATGATCAGGTAACAGCCACCTCTAACTGATGTTAGGACTCTAAGAGGGTTTCCCTGGTGGCTCAGTTGGTAAAGAATCTGTCTGCAGTACAGGAGACTCAGGTTCGATCCCTGGATCGGAAAGAAAATGGAGAAGAAAATGGCAACCCACTCCAGTATTCTTGCCTGGAAAATCCCATGGACAGAGGAGCCTGGCGGGCTATAGTCCATGGGGTCATGAGAGTTGGACATGACTTAGTGACTAAACCACGTAGGACTCTAAGAATAGATGCTCATAATGAGAACTCTGGTGAGATGCTGTGTTTTCATTTCCAAGATGAAAATTCCTACTCCTATGTATATTTTCTCTTTCATTTCCCCCACATCCTTGCATTATGTCTCAAATGATTTAAAAAAAAAAAAGAAAAAATGAAATCAAAACAAAAAACCCAAACCATTTCTAGGCCCTTGACTTGTCTATGCAAGCAAAGAATCTTAAAGGAGTTATTGAGAACTAAAATTCACAAATGAAATAGAAATACCTTTTAAAAGCTGTGCTTGCTTTTATTAGACTCTTGACAAGGGAAGTGTAGCTTGCTTCAGCATCTGAGGATCTCATTACAAGTTATATCCATCCTGACCAATCTGGAAGCCTAAACTGGAAAATTTGTAAAGCTGAAAATGTGTGAGGACCCTTTGCTGTCGAGTTCTGCTCTCATCTTAGCTTTGAAGCAGATACCCCCATTTTACTAAAAGAGGGGTATGGCAATATTTTATTGCTGTGTGTTCAAATTGTCAGCCTAATCACCCAGAGCAAAGACCAGCCAACTTTTTTTTTTTTTTTGGAAGACCCAGAAAGTAAACATTCTAGACTTTGAGAGTCTCAAAGTCTCTGTGACAATGACCAAACTCTGTGGCTGTAACACAGAAACAGCTATAGACAATACATAAATGAATGATTATAGCCGTGATCCCATAGAACTTAATTTTAAAAAGCAGGGGTCCGGCGGTTAGGACTCCACACTTTCTCTGCCAAGGGCCTGAGTTCAGTCCCTGGTCAGAGAACTAAGATCCCACAAGCTGTGCGAAGTGGCCAAAAAAAAAAAAAAAAAGAGAGAGAGAGAGAGAGAGAAAGCAGACATCAAGCTTGGCTTGGAAGGTTGCTGAACCCTGATCTAGAAAAATCTGATAAGTTAGGAAATTGTAGTCATTTTCTGTTTTTTTTGAAAGATGTTTCTTGATGTGGACCATTTAAAAAATCTTTATTGAATCTGTGACTATACTGCTTTTGTTTTATGTTACTTTTTTGGCCACAAGGCGTGTAGGATCTTAGCTCCCCCATCAGGGATCAAACCTGCACCCTCTGCATGGAAGGTGAAGTCTTAACCACTGGGCTGCCAGGGAAGTCCCTCATTTCTTTTCTTTTTAAAATAGATGAATCCTTCTTGCACATTTTATCCATCATCCATCACAGCTCAGTCGTGTCTGAACCTTTGCAACGGCATGGACTACAGCTCACCAGCCTCCTCTGTTCATGAGATTTCCCAGGCAAGAATACTGGAGTGGGCTCCCTTCCCTTCTCCATGGGATCTTCCCGACCCAGGGATCGAACGCTCATCTCCTGTATCTCCTGCATTGCAGACAGATTCTTTACGCTATAGTCAAGCTTAATAACCAGAGAAGGCAATGGAAACCCACTCCAGTACTCTTGCTTGGAGAATCCCATGGATGGAGGCGCCTGGAGGGCTGCAGTCCATGGGGTCGCTAAGAGTCGGACACGACTGAGCGACTTCACTTTCACTTTTCACTTTCATACATTACAGAAGGAAATGGCAACCCACTCCAGTGTTCTTGCCTGGAGAATCCTAGGGAGGGAGGAGCCTGGTGGGCTGCCATCTATAGGGTCGCACAGAGTCAGACATGACTGAAGCAACTTAGCAGCAGCAGCAGCAAGCTTAATATATACTCGTTGAGCTCCCCACTAAGCACATAGGATATGGAAGGGCATTGAATGCTCATTTTTCACCATTGTTTTCAATATGTCATTAGCTCGCTCACATATGAAGCAAGATGAAAAAAATAAGCAAACCTACAAAATCTGGGTCCCCTCCCCACAGCATGTCCGCTGAAATTTTTGCAAGTACTTGATTTTTGCCATTCCTTCTACAAACCTGGCTTTTGCTCTCTGTGCCTCCGCTGCCTCCTCTGAGCTTTTAGACCTTTTTGGCAGTAGTTTCTTTGAACTCCAGCCCACATACTGTGTCACATCCCAGTAATTCTTCCCCAAGCCTTGGCTGTGGGTTATTGAGCTGACAAACGTCTAAATGACTGAGATATGATATTTGCAACCTGCTGAGAACCTCTTCTTTCCCTGTACTTTTTGATTTGTAGCTTTGTAAGTTTTGTGGGGAAAGAGAAAAATTCTTGGTGACAGAGGCAGTGAATGGAGAGAACAGAATTGAAGGGGCACGATTAATATGGGACTGGGCTTCCCAGTGCCTCGGCGGTAAAAGAATCTGCCTGCCAGTGAAGGAGACAAAGGAGACGTGGATTCAATCCCTGGGTCAGGAAGAGCCTCTGGAGAAGGAAATGGCTACCCACTCCAGTATTCCTTTCTGGGACATCCCATGGACAGAGGGGCCTGGCGGGCCACAGTCCATGGGGTCACAAAGAGGCCGAAATGACTGAGCAACTCAGCAATATATAGGACTCTTTCCAGCACTGTAGACAGAAGCATTTATTTATGTCTTCGTCTTCTGAATGTCTGAGAAAAAAGATTATACAGTAGGGTGCAGGAAGGAGCACCCAATATCCTGAGGATAAGAAAGTGTTCCACCACGTGGCAGGAGATGAGGCTGGAGCAAAACTAGGAACATAAAGGTACAAAGCCACACTCAGAGCTACTGCAGAAGTGGTGGTTGTTACTTAAGGATTTGATTCCATAAATGAATGCTCAGTCACTTTATCATCTTTAACATTAGAAATCTGTGGGAAAGACTTGTATATGAACCACAGCAAGTAAACTATGAAACCAGATCCTAACATATCCCAACCCCAGAGGGAGGCTAAGATTAACTTTTGGAAGCCTGGATGCTAAGTAATGACATTAAGAGCTTTCTCCATTAGCAAGACACCCCACCCGCACCCCTCCTCCATGTGGTATGGTGCCTGGAGTTGTCAAGTTCTCAACCAGGGCTCCAAAAGAAAGCAAAAACAAAATGCAGAGCTGATGGAGAAAGGGAAGACATTTGGAGGCACTTTGGGGATAGGAGGTGCTCGGATTGAGTTTTAAAACAAAGTAACTTAGAATTAGTGTTTTAAAAGCCTCTGAGATCAAAGAACTTATAGAAAATAAGAGTAAAACAAGGATAAATTAAGCACTATTGATGACCCGATAGGGACGTAACCAAATGCAGTAAAGTGAATGTCTTTTTCTCCCTTTTATGCTTGCACTAGCCTGGTATCCTCCTATGTAGTTGGCTGGTTTATCGACTTGCCTGTTTGCTTGTTTCTTTCTTCTTTATTCTCACTTCATCATTACTAGCTTTCCCTATAAAAGCAAAGGCGCACACTCAGTCCCCAGGGACCAGCTAGGCAACTTGAAGAGATGAAATAGACCAGCATGATCAGGGGACATAATAGATGACACATCAGCAAGAGGGAGGAGTCACAGACCAGGGAGAACTTGCCCTCCTTTAGCAGCATTTGCATTAAATATCTTAAAACATTAAAATAAAGATGAAAAGTGAAAGTGAAAGTCACTCAGTCGGGTCCAGCTCTTTGCGACCCCATGGACTATACAGTCTATGGAATTCTCCAGGCCAGAATCCAGGGGATCTTCCTGACCCAGGGATCAAATCCAGGCCTCCCGTACTGCAGGCAGATTCTTTACCAGCTGAGCCACAAGGGAATAATAAAATTAAGATACACCTTATGAAAGTCAAGCAAGTTGCAAGAGACACACAATGTGTTTTGGGGTTTTTTAAAATTTTGATTAGAGTACAGCTGATTTACAATGTTGTATTTTTCTCAGGTGTACAGCAAAGTGAACCAGTTATACATATACATATATTCACTCTTTTTTTAGATTCTTTTCCCATATAGGCCATTACAGAACACTGTGTACAGTTCCCTGGACACGTGGCATTTTTAATTCTATTTTTAAAATTTTCTTTAGATCTAACCCCTTTATCACGTTTGAAGAATGTGCTCTTAGTAAAATTTTTGGTCAAAATATGACTTGGTGACCTTGAGTATCAAATTAAACATAGCAATTCCTCTTTTAAACTCCCATAAAGCTAAAAGCTTTTTTTTTTCTTCTGCATTTCTTGTTTTTAAATTGTAATCTTAAAGTTTACATAACTCTTAAGCTTACATAACTGTAAGCTTAAAGAACTTTAGAGTTCATTTTAACGATTTTGTTTTAGGTGACAAAATTAAAGCCTACACAGGTAAATTGATTCGTTCAAGGTCACTGACTTAGTTTCTTTTAGGATTGGAATTAAATCCTGAGTGTCCTAAATCCGTAATTCATGCTATTTACTGATATTGTGTATCAAGTTTTTTTTTTTTTTTTTTTTAAGGGCCCAAACCTTTTAATTTTAAACTGAGAAAGCATTCAACAGAGAATTCAGGAGAACTGTACGAAAATTTGCTTGTCTTCTTTCCATTGGACATTGTTGCCACATAAGACAGTATATCCACTCCAGTATTCTTGCCTAGAGAATCCCATGGACGGAAAGGCTTGGTGGGCCACAGTCCATGGGTCTCAAACAGTCGGGCACGACTGAGCGACTTCACTTCACTTTCACTAAGACAGTATACTGCTGACCATTTAGTGGTCGAATCTAGAGCTCTCTGTTTCTTTGGTCACTGGGGAACCAACTGAGAGATGATGGACATCTGGTGAAGCAATTTGTGGAAGTATTGAGTTGGCCAAAAATGCATTTCCATTTTTCCCTAAGATATGAAATCTGAATGAACTTTTTGGCCAACCCAACAGCTCATGGTATGCACTCGATACATGTGTGTTTTAGGGATAGGTGGTCAGTAATAACACTTTCCTACATGCAGGAAAGATCATTAGGCCTACTGTAGCCCTGTTTCCCAAGCTCAAAACCAAAACAAGCATCAAACTATGTGAAAAACCTTCACTGATCCATGGTGAGATGAGAAAAGTAAGGGCAATACAGTGAGTTTTCACAAAGTTCAATTGACAGAACTGCCCTATATTTTGAGATTATATTTTATCCATTTTTTTATTGTTAAAATCAATTTCTTTTACAAAGATGGTATTTTGGTACTGTCTGTAACATCTTTAATTAGCGAAATAAAGGTTGGCAACTGGATATTAGTCATTCCCCATAGATTTTTTTTTTTTTCACATTTTACCTGTCTGTGAACATAAACCAAAATCCCCAAATTAGAAACCTTTAAACTGATTTAAATTACATGGGCTTCCCTGGTGGCTCAGAGGTTAAAGTGTCTGCCTAGAATTCAGGAGACCTGGGTTCAATCCCTGGGTTGGGAAGATCCCCTGGAGAAGGCAATGGCACCCCACTCAGTACTCTTGCCTGGAGAATCCCATGGAGGGAGGAGCCTGGTGGGCTACAGTCCATGGGGTCGCAAAGAGTCGGACACGACTGAGCGGCTTTACTTACTTACTTACTTATGCTACCACAGCTAGATTTAGTAGGTTTTGAAGACTGAAAGCCCTTATAAGTCTAAAATCTTATTATGAACTCAGTCTAGTTCAGTCCGTCAGTTGTGTCCAACTCTTTGCAACCCCATGGACTGCAGCACACCAGGCCTCCCTGTCCATCACCAACTCCCGGAGTTCACTCAGACTCACGTCCATCGAGTCACTGATGCCATCCAGCCATCTCATCCTCTGTCCTCCCCTTCTCCTCCTGCCCCCCATCCCTCTCAGCATCAGAGTCTTTTCCAATGAGTCAACTCTTCACACGAGGTGGCCCAAGTACTGGAGTTTCAGCTTCAGCATCATTCCTTCCAAAGAAATCCCGGGGTTGATCTCCTTCAGAATGGACTGGTTGGATCTCCTTGCAGTCCAAGGGATTCTCAAGAGTCTTCTCCAACACCACACTTCAAAAGTATCAATTCTCCAGTGCTCAGCTTTCTTTATAGTCCAGCTCTCACATCCATGCATGTGCACTGGTAAAACCATAGCCTTGACTAGATGGATCTTTGTTGACAAAGTAATGTCTCTGCTTTTGAATAGGCTATCTAGGTTGGTTATAACTTTTCTTCCAAGGAGCAAACGTCTTTTAATTTCATGGTACAGTCACCATCTGCAGTGATTTTGGAGCCCCCCAAAAGCATAAATTCTCTCACTGTTTCCACTGTTTCCCCATCTATTTGTCGTGAAGTGATGAAAGTGAATGCCTTGATGTTAGTTTTCTGAATGTTGAGTTTTAAGCCAACTTTTTCACTCTCCTCTTTCAATTTCATCAAGAAGCTCTTTAGCTTCTTTGCTTTCTGCCATAAGGGTGGTGTCATCTGCATATCTGAGATTATTGATATTTCTCCCAGCAATCTTGATTCTAGCTTGTGCTTCATCCAGCCTGCATTTTGCATAATGAACTAAATGGTCTTAAAACCAAGCTCTTTATTTCACTGAGGCCCCAGGAAGTTATTTCTCTTAGATATTAAGTATAAGAGAGTTTTTGAATTTCAGTACAAAAAAATACCTTAAAGGCACAACATAGAATGGGAGATTTCCAAAAAATATACATAGAATACGTGTTATTGGAAGGGTAAAATCAGTTTATAAACAACAAAAACAAAAAAAATCATACAGAAAAATTTCTAAGGACTGAAATCTAAATCTAGAATTTTCCCCTATTTTTAGTCTTATTACAATGTAGAGAGGACTATATTGAAGAGCTAAATGAGCCTATATTTGAGATAACATGATCCATCTTTGTGTCAAGAGAAGGTCAGAAGCTTGATCCCCAGCCAAAAGGAAGGATGTGACCTGTACTAAAGGCAGATGCTGAATTTGTCTCCATTGTTCTCATCTCCTCCCACCTTGTCTGTCTCTTGGGTAGTCTATACCAATAATCTCTTGCTTTAGAAATTAATTATCTAAATATTGGAAATAGTGTACTTAATTTAGCTTAATATAAAGGTATACTAAGTCTCTTCAGTCATGTCTGATTCTCTGTGACCCTATGGACTGTAGCCCACCAGGCTCCTCTGTCTGTGGGATTCTCCAGGCAAAAATACTAAAGTGGGTTGCCCTGCCCTCCTCCAGGGAATCTCCCCAACCCAGAGATTGAACCTGTGTCTCTTATGTCTCCTGGATTGGCTGGCAAGTTCTTTACTACTAGCACCACCTGGGAAGCCCCCAATAAAAATCATATCAGGTTTGTTAAGTGTTTATTGGATATCGAAGGTTTAGTGTCTTGAATCTGGTATGAGGATTATGTTATCAGTAACAGACATAACAGTGATTATCATCAGGTAGTGGTCAGTGACTGATTTTATATTGTTATTCATACTCCAAAATTTCTATGTTGAGTATGTATTAGATTTATAATTAGAAATAAAGGCTATATGAAAATGAAGTGAAAGTATTAGTCGCTCATCGTGTCTGATTCTCTGCGACCCCATGGACAGAAACACACCAGGCTCCTCTGTCCATGGAATTCTCCAGGCAAGAACAATAGAGTGGGTTGCCATCCCCTTCTCTAAGGGATCTTCCTGACCCAGGGATCAAACTCAGGTCTCCTGCATTGCAGGCATATTCTTTACCAACTGAGCCACTCGGAATATATAAATATAAAAGAATATTGAGTCCAAGAGTAGGAAATGGCAGCCCACTTCAGTGTTGTTGTCTGGAAAATTCTGTGGACAGAGGAGCCTGGCAGGGACTACAGCCTGTAGGGTTCCAGAGAGTCAGACATAACTGAGCATGCACTGGCTGGCTGGCTGAAGACAAGAACTCTGGTGACTCTTTAGATGTAGGAACTCTGCCATACCTGTAATTTGAGAAAAATCATGAATCCTATCTTTCCAGTGAGTTTGGATTAGGTCCATGGTTTAAGGCGCTGCAAGGAAAGCTGTTGGAAGAACTCAGAGATAATGATGATGGTGATATGCAGGACTCTGGATAGCTGAGCATGCACCAGTTCCCTAGGGTCAGTCCTGTTCATCAGCTGACAAATGGTCCATGGACACACCAGGTGGCCATACAGCCGCAGTAGGCAGGAGCTTTCCTGCAGATAACCCATTCCCGGAAAGTGTAAAATCTGTACTTGCAAACCAGGAGCAGATGGTATGTGAAGTGGCTTTCAGCAGACACTTGGGAATATGATTAGCTCTTTAGCCCAATCTTTAGGTGCCATGTACATCCTCACTGCCTGACCACACCTCATCTGTACATCTGCTTGTTAGATATAATAAATAGATGAAAGAATGCAGTTGCAGAGAAGTAATTAAAAACTTTGCATTCCTCTCTCTCCACCTCTCTCTTCTTCCCTCTCTCCCTTGATAGAATGGCCAGAAAATTAAGCCAGCTGTAGATTAATTGAGACCCTCTTCCATGTAGGGAACAGCTGTCTCTGCTGCTTCAAGGATTGTATGAACAAATTAAAATATTTGATTACTTTAATCCAAAAGGAATGTGGCAGTCTCTTCAGTTATGTAGTTTATTGGAGTTTTTTTGGTGTTGCCTCTTTTTTTCTCACTTAAAGCTTAAAACTGTGGTCCTTCCCTGAAGTGTGAGAGCCTTCAGCAGATGTTGTTTTCCACGTCTCTAGCCCTTCCCTTGTGGAAAGCGGGGAAAGCCCTCAACAAAAGCAGTTTTGGAGATAAGCAGAAAAATGTCTGCACCGTGAACATATTTTTAGAAACAGCTGGTAAAAACAAATGGCCCAAATGTGATGCCTGGAGCATATCCATTCAAACAATAGGGTTGTTTAAAGATAAAAGCAGCCACTTTTGAATATCAGCACTAGCAGTGATTTTCACAGTTACATTTAAGAGATGAGAGAGCTTGCTAAGACTTTTCGATTTCTCTCTTGTTTCCTGAAACTAATTCTTTCACTCTTTTGGCTTTGTTAGTGAACTTATCAGGAGCTACCCATCAAATAGTTAAAATTGTGACTATCATCACATGGACAATATTTTTTAAATTTACATATAATTGATTTAATTGTGATTTGTGCTTCTAAGAATGTCTGTTTTTAAAAGCACCTAGGTGTAATTCAAGAGACCAAAATGGGAAATTGATAATGTACTTAAGTTATCACTGATTTTATAGGGCATGTTTTGAAAAAAAGTCAGGCAGTACTGCTAAAGGGCAAACATTCATATTTGTAGCCATTAAAAAATCTGATGTCACTTTTCATTGGCCACATTCGGAGTCTGCTTAATGACCTTCCCTTGTCATGACTTCATTTGTTTACTGAATTGTTTTCTTTCTGGAGCCACGGCCAAATGCCATTTCACAGTTCCCTGTATCACACAGACTGGTGAAATAATTCTTCATTGTGTTTTTACAGTAGTTTCAATTTCCAGATTACTTACTGATTCTCTCTGGGTCAGGCATTGCACAAATGCTGATTTGTATTACTGAACTTGAATAGCAGGTGTTCAGCTTATCAGCCTCCATTCATGTTGACTTTTTTCCTCTTCCTTCACTGTGGTTCTGTTTTCATTTCAGAAACTTTCAGCAGTGCTTCAAGGAGAGTTGGTTGTTCTGTTGGACCAGGTGGGATCCTACCCACTGGAAAAGTCTCCATTTGTTAATGATACACAAAGAACAACCTTCAGGACCTCCCTGGCTTCATGCCCTGCCCCGTGGGACACAATGCTTACTTAATAGATAGAAATGTAGAGTTTGAAAAGTGCTTTGCTTTCATTTTGCTCATTAAACAAATGCAAGAAACCTATCATTTCTAGAACCTAGTTCAGTTCAGTCAGTCGCTCAGTCGTGTCCGACTCTGCGACCCCGTGAACCACAGCACGCCAGGCCTCCCTGTCCATCACCAACTCCCGGAGTTCACCCAAACTCGTGTCCATTGAGTCGGTGATGCCATCCAACCATCTCATCTTCTGGTGTCCCCTTCTCCTCCTGCCTTCAATCTTTCCCAACTTCAGGATCTTTTCAAATGAGTCAGCTCTTCATGTCAGGTGGCCAAAATATTGGAGTTTCAGCTTTAACATCAGTCCTTCCAGTGAAAACCCAGGACTGATCTCCTTTAGGATGGACTGGTTGGATCTCCTTGCAGTCCAGGGGACTCTCAAGAGTCTTCTCCAAAACCACAGTTCAAAAGCATCAATTCTTCAGTGCTCAGCTTTCTTTATAGTCCAACTCTTACATCCATACATGACTACTGGAAAAACCATAGCCTTGACTAGACGGACCTTAGTTGGCAAAATAATGTCTCTGCTTTTGAATATACTGTCTAGGTTGGTAATAACTTTCCTTCCAAGGAGTAAGCGTCTTAATTTCATGGCTGCCATCACCATCTGCAGTGATTTTGGAGCCCCCCAAAATAAAGTCTGACACTGTTTCCACTGTTTCCCCATCTATTTGCCATGAAGTGATGGGACCGGATGCCATGATCTTCGTTTTCTGAATGTTGAGCTTTAAGCCAACATTTTCACTTTCCTCTTTGACTTTCATCAAGAGGCTCTTTAGTTCTTTTCACTTTCTGCCATAAGGGTTCTGTCAGATTTTAGCAATGTGCATAATGGGCTTTACATTTATTTTTTTCCAGTCCAAGATCCAATCCAGGATCTCATAATGCATTTAGTTGTCATGCTCAGAAATTATGGAAGCATTCTGTTGACATATTATACTGTTTTACTTGTGCTGGTCACAGATCAAGAAGAGTGAGTCAGTGTCTCCAAGTCCTCCTGGTTGGATTGCTGAGGAAGCAAGAGGAGAGAGCCTGTGCTTTAGCACAGGAGTAAGATTTCCTTTCTTAGAATTAACTAACTAGAATAATTGTCGTTGTTCCTCAGTTGCTCAGTCATGTCCAAATCTTTGCAACCCCGCAGACTGCAACACACCCACTTCTCAGTTCTTCACGATCTCTCGGAGTTTGCTCAAGCACATGTCCATTGATTCAGTGATGCCATCCATCTCTCTCATCCTCTGTTACCCCTTCTCCCCCTGCCTTCATTCTTTCCCAGCATCAGGGTCTTTCCCAATGATTTGGCTCTTTGCATCAGGTGCCAAAGTATTGGAGCTTCAGCTTCAGCATCTAAATGAATATTAGAATCATAGAATAACTAGAATCATAGCAAAGGAGAAACCAAGGTTTCTGCAGTTTCTATTCCTTAGAGGACACTGATAAACAAATTTCAACTTTCTGGTCTACTGTTCTTGAACACTTTGTTTTAACAACAGCTTATTAAGCACTTATGATGTACTAAGTCCTGGGAGAGACATGGGGGTACTCATGAGTGAGAACTCACACTCATGAGTGAGTGAAACAGAGGCAGCCCCTCGTGAGCCAAGTGGGGGCACTGTCATTGATTTATCAAATGATCTCCAAGTAAATATTTTGAGAAGTGTTCTGAAGCCAGGACAGATGCCACCTGGCATGGCAGGACATGCGACAAGGTAGGGGTGAGGTCCATGCGTGCAGGGTGGGCACAGGAAACCTTCTCTGAGGCAACACCATTTCAGCTGAATTATGTGGCATGGATGGGAGTTAACTGGCAGAGAAGTAGGAAAAACACCCAAGCTTGCAAGAAATGTTAGGTGTGAGAAAGAATCAGCCATCTCCGAGAGGGAGTCGTTTGGAGCAGCAGCTAGCTCACAGGATTTTGTGCAAGCTAGAAAGGAAAGAAAGAACTTTCACAGGAATAGGCTGTGGGGTTCCTTTGTATCCTGGATGAATGGGGAAAAGAGGGACTTTATCGACCCTGTGCACTCCCTTGGTAGACAGTGAGTGGGCTTCATGAAGAATGGAGATACTGTACGAGGAGTCACATGATGACTTCACTGGAGGAATGTTGACTTGGAAAAAATTTTAAAAAGTGAGTTTATGTTTTTTGATCCACCAAATCCTACCAATAAACGAGAAAGTGTCAGGAATCCATGTCTTGGGCTGGAAGCGTCACCAAAGTCATTTGCAGGTTCTCAGAGGCTAAGATGATACTTCACAGTTTGATGTGTGACTCTGTACCATTTTTTTCAAGCTCATACACCTTGGACGTGAGAGACGCAAGTCAGCATCCAAATTCTGGGAATTCTTATATCCTTCTGAGCCTATTAGTGAGTGAGTCACCCAACGGTATTTAAAAGAAACAGATATTGCCTGAAAGGATTGTGCTGGAGAAAAGGACTGCATTTCGGTGATGGTGGTGAGGAAGCAGAGATCAAATATCGATCTACTTATAATTTACATTGCCTCATACTTTACAGAAAATACATTCCGTCTTCCTCAGCACCCTCAACATTACAGCCATTATCAGTTAGGTCATTGGCTATTTGACTTTAAAGTTGCTGATCATTTCCCAGTGTGATTCATGATTTTGAAGGGAATGGTTTATACCTGCTCTGATTTCTAATACTTGCCCCACAGTAAAAAGCTATGCTTCTACAATTGGAATAATAATAATATTTTAATATTATTAATCTTTAATAATAGATACTCAAGGCAATGGCAACCCACTCCAGTACTCTTGCCTGGAAAATCCCATGGACGGAGAAGCCTAGTAGGCTGCAGTCCATGGGTCGCTAAGAGTCGGACACGACTGAGCGACTTCACTTTCACTTTTTACTTTCATGCATTGGAGAATGAAATGGCAACCCACTCCAGTGTTCTTGCCTGGAGAATCCCAGGGACGGGGGAGCGTAGTGGGCTGCCATCTATGGGTTTGCACAGTCGGACACGACTGAAGTGACTTAGCAGCAGCAGCAGCAGCAATATATTATTGAATAATAGTAATTTGTATTTGGGGCTTCCTAGGTGGCACTAGTGGTAAAGAATCTGCCTGCCAATGCAAGAGATACGGGTTCAATTTCTGGGTCAGGAAGATCCCTTGGAGATGGAAATGGCAACCCACTCCAGTATTTTGGCTTGGAAAATCCCATTATCCCTTGGGCAGTTATATATATATAACTCTGTGTGTGTGTGTATATATATATATATATAACTATATATATAGTTAATGATTGTTATTGTAATAAAGAAATGCTCTTCTTCCTAAAAGGCAATAATCAGAACTATATTCCACCATGACTATTCCCGCCACAGGAGTTTCTGAAGTCACGTTTTGAATTGCTAACAGCGTCCCACTACTGGGTTGGAATTTCAGTATTCTTTCTGTCCATTGGGAAACAGCAGTTTTTCCCTCTGTCTGTCATTGCCCATGGATGGTTTACCTTCTCCTTATGCAAATCTATCACTCCTTCTGCTCATTGCACTTTATAAGATTACTGCTGATTACCATTTAGATTTGTTAAGTGACAAAGCACGTTCTGTGGAGTCAGGAGCCAGTAGCCAGGAAGGTCAACAGTGGTAGCCTGAATCGATGATAAATTATTTATTTTATTGCCCACACAGTGATCAAAGTAAATGCTGCTGCAAAAGCTTAGTTCTGGCCTCTGAATGAAAATAGATAGATGATAGATGATTGATAGAGAATGAGATAGATATTTAATTCTGCAGGATAACAGACTTTTCTGAAATTTTCTTCCTTGAGAGAGGTTGCTTGTAAGCATCTTTTTCAGTGAAATAGAATAGCTGTGGTAACACATCCTCTACACGCCCAGCTTACCGTGGCCATAGAATCCAATGACTTTTTTCTTAAATGAGGGCGTCTGCATATCCACAGGACCGCTGACTGTATTTCATTTACAATGCATCGCTTCACTCAACACACTCTGAATGAAGGCAATACGCTCCATGGCTTCTAATTCAGGCCCTTCCTCCAAGCAGGGCTTGTTTATCTGTCTGCAACACACTTGGAGAATTTGAAAGACGAGTGATGAGGTTCATTCACGCTGTAAAAATGTGCTGAGCATCACGGTTGCTCCCTTCACAATGGCCAGGCATGGAAGGCTGGAGAAGGCCATTGTTACCACTCAGCTGACTGTCGATTTGACTCAGGCATAACTTATCCAGGGAAGTTGCACCATTTTAAAGTCAGTAAAGTTCTAGGGAACACTTAGGACTATGGTACTTCAGTTGTAACTTCATGAGACTCTTGAGTAAGTTTGCAAAGAGTAAAGTTTGGAATCTAGAAATAGTTTGTTTTATTTCTGGGTGAGAAAACAGAGGATGCTTTGTACTTACATAAGATCCTTTATCTGACCACAGAGTTTGGATTTAGATTCAAGAAATGGGCTTAGAGTCAGGTTCCCATGGCTCTGAATAACGAACAAAATGAACAAATGCTTTTCTTTTCTAATTTTAAAATGGAGGCACTTTTATGTCCGAATTATACTCTGCAAACCCTAAAAGGTATGACTCTTGTGTGACAGAGGAAAAGATAATAGCTTCTATGTGACTGCTTTTCTTCTGTAAATATTCAGTCAGAAAAGGAGACATGATGCTCAAAAGAAGGGTGTTGCCTTTTACAAAAGCTTGGAAATTAGAGCCTATGGATCTGAAGGACCTCCTAGACCCTTTCCTGCTGCCACTGGCCAGAACTAGGGAAAGGAGGTCTTGGTTTACTACTGTTCAGTAGTAGAGACTCACCCATAATGCATTGGAGGAGAACACGTCTGCTTGTCCACTTGCTATAAAAACCCTGCATTTACCAGAGTTAAATACGACACAGGCAAAGTAGCCTTTCCCTTGGTCTTAATGGTCTAATCCAGCTTGTGTCATTGCCTTCCCTGTAAACCATTTGATCTGGGAAAGGAGACTTGCTCAGTTAACGATTCCAGCAACTTTGTGAACTTTCAATGTTTCTTGGTGCAAGGCATTGTTAATAGCTGTAAGCATCTATTTTTAGTCCTCTCACTCATTCCCTTCTCACTGATTGATGAAATGGAAAGGAGGTTGAATAAGCTCACTTTCTTTTCCAATGACACAAATATTAAATTGACAGATAAACTCCTAGGAGGTTTCAGTCCATTTCAGGAAGCTGTCGATATGAGGTCTTTAAGGGTCCACAGTCCTATTAGAGAGAGAGAGAGAGAGACCACCAGGGACTCGTGAGGAAAAGAAAACTGAGGGAAGTGTCTAGATTCAATAGGAAATTGGTGAGTGTCGAGAGCATTTTCAGAGAAATGCTTGCTTTTTCACCCGCTGTGTCATTTTGCTCAAAGGGACAAGAAATTTAGTACTTTCCCTGAAGTGTAATAGAACTGCAGACCTTTCTCCACATCTTTTACTCTTTTTCATAATCTTGCCTTTACACAGAGCTAGTGAGTGTTTTCCCAGGAGATCTGGTCATGCAGAGGATGGGAAGGCAGAAGTGGATCAGGCCATGGGGCTTCCCACACGCAAGACGGGAAAGCCCATCCTCTGGTTAGATTAAGGTGGGTGGATTGTCCAGGTTCCTGGGAACGCTGTGTATTCATGAGAGCAAAGATAGAGCCACAGATTCCTTAGATAGCAGGTTTCTGAGGCCCTCGACGTTGGGTCCGGTTTCATTTTTTTTTCATTTTGCCAAACGTGGCTTTTCCATCTTCACTTAATATGTCTAGAGGATGAAGCTATTTCCATTAAGCCCAGTTCTGCTACTCTTAGAAACATTAAGGGATGAATATCCCTTGTTTGTACCTGCTACCCCACTAGAGACTAAAAGCTGATAATTTGGCTGCTGGCAAAATTCCACTGTAACAGCTATAGAGTGTTTTGGAAAGAAGCCAACGGCAGCCAGATTGAATTAGGTACTTAAACTACTGTTTAAGATCAGTTCTGCAATTAGGGACTTGAAATCAGCAGCAAATTCACCTTCCAGTTTCTAGCTTACTTTGAATTTTTCATGTCTTCTCTGATTTCCCACCTAATTTTTTTGATCATGTTGCACAGCATGTGGGATTTCAGTTCCCCAACCAGGGATCGAACCAGAGTCTCTGGCATTAGAAATGCAGAACATAACCAATAGATCAACAGGGAAGTCCCCTCCCTCGAAATTTTATCTCAAAATGGATTCTCTCTCTGTGTGTCTCTCTTTTAATATATTCATGCTAATGTGAAAATTTTATGATACTTTAGAATTTAACAAGCTCTTTCATATATGTTACTTTTTGCCTCCTAGTTATACCAATGGTATTAGAATATTTTGTGAAAGTGGCTCAGTTGTGTCTGACTCTTTGTGACCCCATGGACCATACAGTCCATGGAATTCTCCAGGCCAGAATACTGGAGTGGGTAGCCTTTCCCTTCTCCAGGGGATCTTCCCAACCCAGGGATCGAACCCAGGTCTCCCACATTGCATGCGGATTCTTTACCAACTGAGCTATCAGGGAAGCCCTCTATGCTAGTGATATTCGTGGTTCAGAAGAAGCACTGAAGGAATCACAACATGTAGTATCTTGTAAGTTGCATTGTAGACCACAGCAGGAGGGGAGAACTGGATATCAGAACTGTGGGCTGTAGCCCAGGCTCCAGTTCTGTATCTTCATGACCTTGAGCCAATGCCTGACATTCTCTGCAATGCAGTTTCTTTACCTTTAAACCACTGGTTCTAAACTGGAGGATGATTTTTGCCCCAAGGAAACACTTGGTAATTTTGAAGACATTTTCTTATTGTCGCAACTGGGGAGATGCTATTACCAGATGCTACCTCAACTGGTAAGTAGAGGCCAGTGATGCTGCTAAAAATCCTGGGGTGCACAGGACAGCCCCCACAACAGAGAATTATCAGCCTAAAAAGACAGCAGTGATGAGGTGGAGAAACCTTGCTTTAAGATATAAATAATATCTGCTCCATTCATTACAGGATTTTTATGGGGCTCAAATATATATGAAGACATGAAGTGGCTTTCCATATCTGATATTAGTACTCTCTGGTATTACACATATGAATCTTGAAAGGAAAATGGATTTATTCTCCTAGATTAAAAGTTATATATGAAACTATCAGATTAAATACATGAAATACGTCCACTGAATCTCCTGTAATATTATGGTTTTAAACCAATTCTCTAAACATAAAGAGAAACAATGAAAAAATATTAATCTTTGAAAAAATGTAGCATTCAGTGACTAACATAGATAAAGAAAATTGAAATCCATGCAACTAATGCACTTTTCTGTTAGCGTGCAGCCATAGCAATCCTTCGTAATAGAAGCAAGTCTGAAATGATAAGTTGTTTGGATCACATTAATTAACATTCAGCCCTATTAGATTTGCACCTGAGGTTGGGTTCATTTTACTGGTGCTGATGGATATCAAACTTAACAATATCTAGCCACATTATATTAGAATAAAATATGTTTTATATTGCAGGCAAATTTTAAACTCAACTCTCAATAATGGGCTTTTATATTAACTCAGATAACTAGAGATAGTAAAAGAATGAATTAAATTCCAGTGAGTCAGACTACAATATATGTTATAGCAGTAATGAGAATTAATTCTTTTTGTTGCTTATATTGCACAGTTGCCTCAAAAGTATATATATAGCTCTAGAGTTTATGAGGTATTTTTACAGATATTACTTTTTGCCTTAATTTTATAATACAGTCCTCTTAAAAATTTAGCTTGGGATCTATGGGTGAAATCTGAATGTCTTCACAGAATTTTATTTACATGAGCATTTTTATTGGGGAAGAGCACACAGTATTCATCAGATTTTCAGTAAGTTTTCTTATCCAAAAAAATTGGTGAGATCACCCTGAAAGTAATGGTTCGTCTCCTCCTAAACACTTATTTTTACCAAGTCTCCCTAAATGATACTGTATTTGTCCTATCGATGTATTTGGCAAATCATCTCTAGAGTACTGATCAGTCATTGTAAAATTCTTAATTGACATACACACAGGTTTTTGTTTTTTTTTTTAATTTAAAGATCCTGGTTTAAGCTCTGCCATATAGCTAAATTGAATTATTATGCAAATACAATAAGATGTTATTTAATCAGACCTTTTGGAATGAAAATAATCCAGGTGTACAAAACTCTTTTCAATCTGAAACAACCATTCTAACATAGATTTGCCAAGTAACAACATCTTGTATGTAAACAGGGAGAGGAAAAGAGGCTATTCTCCCAAGAAAATCTCCATGAAAGAATGTATGCATTGCAGTATGTACCAAGTCTCAGGTTTTTTGTTACAGAAGTACTGCTGTGTAAGAACTATAAAGACAGACTGGAAAATCCAGAGAATTGACAGCTAAACAAACAGAATTATCCCACACCCATCAGTAAGAATAACAGCTGCCCCTTAGCCCTTAATAAACATAACAAAGAAAACCCAGAAATCCAACAGTTCTTACTGCAACTGAGATTTTAGTAAGTACCACTGGAAAAGCAAACTCCATTACAAATGCTGGCATTTTACCCAGAGCTTACGCTCTTTCTTTTCTCACTTCTGTCTCTGCTACTTTTCTCATCTGCTAAGGGATTTCTGAGTACCATTCCTATAACTGAGCACAGAGAACTTGCTCTGACTCTTTTGGAGGGCCCACTACTTTTAACTTTTCCCTTTCTTGAACCAACCATTTAACTGTATGTTATTTGCTTCTCAGCTTTGTAGCAAAAGACACAACATTCTACGTGAAAATGTCACTGTTGAAAACATTGCTTATGCGTGGCTCAAAATGTAGCCGTGTACCCATACTCATTTATGTCCCAGTAAAGATTATGACACTCAATGTGACTCTAAGGGGGCCAGTTAGCTCTTTTGCCAAAGCTGGTATTCTGAGTTAGAATTAAATAATTGAAAATAACAAAATTAAAAACAAATCAGAAAAGTTTGCATTCATCCCCAACCGTATTTAACTGAGACGTTCAGATTCAAATAGGCCTAACCCTTCTTGGGCACATTTCTCTTTTCACACCCTAATTTTTTCAGAGGACAAATGGAATCATGGTAACTTTTCCCAAACACTGAAAGCCACTGTGTAGCATCCCTTTCAAAAAACAAGAATATTCTTTTGGGTTCTGTGGCCTTGATAACAAAACAGGAAACCAGGTCCCTATTCTGAATCTGTCCTATACAGTTGCCACTCACTGGGCTATGTGAAGCTGCAGAACTATATTGTTTTAAAATATTTTCTTCTGCACCATAATACATTTCCCTTTAATGATGTACAAGGATAAATATTAACATGACTCTCAGAATTGTTCTTTTAAACTTTGAAAAAATTCAACATCTGAAGATTTTGATTTTCATATCTCCTTGCACCTTTTTCAGGCTTCTGTTCTAGGAATTATGGTCACTTTTGCTCATAGGGAGCTCCTTTTTGGCAAAGCCTTTCTTTGAGGGGGTGGAAATGTGGTGTGTAGGATAAATTGAATAGCTAAATCCCAGATGACAAAATCGAATGATTGAATCGGGAAGAAATTTGTGGCAACCAACATAATTATTCAAAGTGGAATGTGGTCACTGCCTTGGGGTTCATAGTTTTCTTCACAAGCAAAGTGGTTTGGGGTTTGGTATAAGCATAGGCAGTTAGGATTTCCACACTAAATCACAACCCTGGACAGAGAACATGGGCTTTGTCTTTAATGATCACCATAATGACATAAGATGCTCGACAGTGACAGCATGGGAACATCACTATGAGACTTAGCCACCAATAGGACGATGCAGTTTAAATCTTGGCATGCCTCGAATAGCCTATCTGTGGATGGTTATTAAAAACTACATAGTAAATTTCAATCAGATCTCAGTCCCTGCAAATGATTTTCAGGTTTCCACAGTGCTGCGTCATTAAGGTAGAATTCTTCCTAGTAAGATTTTTTTCTAATGTTATGTAGGGAAGTCAGAGCAAAGTTATTCTTCTCAACAAAGTTCAGTTGGATGCTGCTAACCGTTCAAAGAGTTTGGACTAAAATGGTTTTGTGCACTGGAAGGAACCCCTTGGCAAATGACAAAGAAGTTGCCAAGCATGATCTGTATCTGTTGTTTTCTCAGCTAGACATTCTCTTTCTGCCATCCCAGTTGGCTTTCCTATAACATCTAATTCCATGTTTAAGACCATAAGGTCAGACTGGAGTGGTTCTCATTGAAACTCCTGCCAATTGACATCTGATGCACTTAAAGGTTGTTAAAACCAAGAGCTCTTCTTTGGCTAGGAAATGTTACGGTTTTAGTGTCATCCTGGTTTGTGAGAAAGTTCCATCCACTGTTTTGGACAACAGATAAAACTAGCCCACATTACACAAATCTACTTGGGATGCTTTCTAACCATGCTTTTCAAAATCTATGTAGCTTTCTTTTATTTGGCTACCATTACAATACAAGCTATCCAACAGAGAAAGAACTGCTTGTAGCTTTAGAATACAGATGGGTAATTGTTGCGATGCAGTCTCAGAAGACCTTGGATCGAGGGCTTCAGAGAACATCATATGTCTGAACACTAGCATGGTACAAATGATAGAGACATGGAGCTTTCTGAAGCAATGAAAGTCAGCCATGCCCAGCACTTTCTTCTAAAAGCTGGAGTTGCTAGACTGGACGTTTATCATTGTTTATGTATCACCTAAAAAAAAAAAAAAATCCCTGACCCACTAAGTCCTCTGCTGTCTCTTCTGGTTTATTCATCTGTTGATGCCTGATTTTTGTATCTTGCTGTTGCTGTTCAGTCACCCAGTCACGTCTGACTCTTTGCAACCCCATGGACTGCAGCACACCAGGCTGCCCTGCCCCTCACCATCTCCCAGAGTTTGCCCAAGTTCATGTCCATTGCATCACTTATGCTGTCCAGCCATCTCATCCTCTGATGCCCTCTTTTCCTTCTGCCCTCAGTCTTTCCCAGCATCAGGGACTTTTCCAATGAGTCATTGTTCACATAAGATGTCACATAAATACTGGAGCTTTAGCTTCAGCACCAGTGCTTCCAGTGAATATTCAGGGTCAGTCTCCCTTAAGATTGACTGGTTTGGTCTCCTTGCTTTCAGGAGTCTTTTCCAGCACCACAGCTCAGAGGCATGGATTGTTTGGTGCCCTGCCTCCTTTAAGGTCCAGCTCTCACAACTGGATATGACCACTGGGAAGACCATAGCCTTGACTGACTGTATCTTTGTTGGCAGAATAATGTCTCTACTTTTCACCACACTGTCTAGGTTTGTCATTGCTTTCCTGCCAGGAAGCAATTGTCTTCTGATTTCATGGCTGCAGTCACCGCCCACAGTGATTTCAGAGCCCACGAAGAGGAAATCTGTCACTACAGCCACCTTTTATCCCTTCTATTTGCCATGCAGCAATGGGACCAGATGCCATGATCTTAGTTGTTGTTCGTTTTTTTTTTTTTTTTTTAATATTTAGTCTTAAACTGGCTCTTTCACTCGCCTCCTTCACCCTCATCAAGAGGCTCTTTAGTGCCTCTTCGCTTTCTGCCATTAGAGTGGTATCATCTCCATATCTGAGGTGTTGGTGTCTCTCCCACCCATCTTGATTACAGCTATAACTCATCCAGCCTGGTATTGCTCATGACGTGCTCAGAGTGTAGGTTAAACAAGCAGGGTGACAGTAGACAGCCTGTAGTACTTCCTTCTCTACCTTGAACCAATCAGTTGTTCCATATAGAATTCTCCTAATGGTTAGTCTATACAGTGGGAAATCAACTTTCAAACCTTTGTCCCTGAGTTATTAGATTCCCTCCTTTCTCTGCTCAATATTCCACATACCCAAAATAATAGTCTTAGCACCCTTTCCTAGGTTTTTGTCATCTTAATGCAAGAATCATTACTGCTTTCTAGGGCCCACTGGGTCTTCCCAGGTGGCGCTAGTGGTAAAGAACTCACCTGCCAATGCAGGAGACGTAAGAGACACAGGTTCAATTCCAGGGTCAGGAAGATTCCCTGAGAAGGGCATGACCACCCATTCCACTATTCCTGCTGGGAAGATCCATGCACAGAGGAGCCTGGTGGGCTAGAGTCCATTGGGTCACAAAGACTTGGACATGACTGAAGCACCTTAGCACAGCACAGCACAGGGCCCACTAAGAAAGGGGTGTTGTGACGTAGTTAGGGAATTGACTTTTGATTTTGAACAGCAACATAAAACATACTACTTGTTATATAATGACAGGAAGTGAAGTGAGTCACTCAGTCATGTATGACTCTTTGCGACCCCATGGACTATATAGTCCATGGAATTCTCCAGGCCAGAATACTGGAGTGGGCAGCTGTTCCCTTCTCCATGGGATCTCCCCAGCCCAGGGATAAAACCTAGGTCTCCCACATTGCAGGAGGATTCTTTACCAGCTGAGCCACCTGGGAAGCCCATATAATGACACAGACTTAGGTAAATTGTAAATATAATCAGTTCCAAATATTTGAGAAATGATATTATTGGCTTTGGAAAATTTCTGAGCTTCATCAGCAACAGCACTTACCTTCTTTAAGTCATATGCTTTTTCACAAAGATTAACTCAAAATGGATTAAAGACCTAAAAGTAAGACCAGAAACTATAAAACTCTTAGAGGAAAACATAGGCAGAACACTTAATGACATAAATCAAGATCCTCTATGACCCACCTCCTGGAGTAATGGAAATAAAAACAGAAGTAAACAAGTGGAACCTGATTAAACCTAAAAGCTTTTGCACAGCAAAGGAAACTATAAGAAAGGTGAAAAGACAGCCCTCAGAATGGGAGAAAATAATAGCAAATCAAACAACTGACAAAGGATTAATTTCCAAAATATACAAGCAGTTCATACAACTCAATACCAGAAAAACAATCAACCCAATCAAAAAGTGGGGAAAAGACCTAAGCAGACATTTCTCCAAAGAAGACATACAGATAGCTAAAAAACATGAAACGATGCTCAACATCACTCATTATCAGAGAAATGCAAATCAAAACTACAATGAGATATCACCCACACTGGTCAGAATGGCCCTTATCAAAAAGTCTACAAACAGTAAGTGCTGGAGAGGGTGTGGAGAAAAGGGAACACTCTTTCACTGTTGGTAGGAATGTAAATTGATACAGCTGCTATGGAAGACAGTATAGAGATTCCTTAAAAAATTAGGAATAAAACCACCATATGACCCAGCAATCCCACTCCAAGGCATATACCCTGAGGAACCCAAAATTGAAAAAGACACATGTATCCCATTGTTCATTGCAGCACTATTTACAACAGCACCCAGGTGCTGGGAAAGATTGAGGGCAGGAGGAGTAGGGGACGACGGAGGATGAGATGGCTGGATGGCATCACCGACAAAATGGACATGAGTTTGGGTGGACTCCGGGAGTTGGTGATGGACAGGGAGGCCTGGCATATTACAGTTCATTGGGTCGCAAAGAGTTGGACATGACTGAGTGACTGAACTGAACTGAGAACATGGAAGCAACCTAGATGCCAATCAACAGATGAATGGATAAAGAAAATGTGGTACATATAAACAATGGAATATTAGTCATAAAAAGGAATGCATTTGAGTCAGTTCTAATGAGGTGGATGAACCTAGAACCTATTATACAGAGTGAAGTAAGCCAGAAAGGGAAAGATAAATATCATATTCTAATGCATAAATACAGAATCTAGAAAAATGGTACTGAAGAATTTATTTACAGGACAACAGTGGAGAAACAGACATAGAGAATAGACTTATGGGCTTATGGGGAGAGGGGAGGAAACGGTGAGATGTATGGAAAGAGTAACATAAAAACTTACATTACCATATGTAAAATAGATCAATTCAGTTCAGTCGCTCAGTTGTGTCCAACTCTTTGCGACCCCATGAATCGCAGCACACCAGGCCTCTCTGTCCATCACCACCTCTCAGATTTCACTCAATCTCAGGTCCATCAAGTCGCTGATGCCATCCAGCCATCTCATCCTCTGTCTTCCCCTTCTCCTCCTGCCCCCAATCCCTCCCAGCATCAGAGTCTTTTCCAATGAGTCAACTCTTCGCATGAGGTGTCCAAAGTACTGGAGCTTCAGCTTTAGCATCATTCCTTCCAAAGAACACCCAGGACTGATCTCCTTTAGAATGAACTGGTTGGATCTCCTTGCAGTCCAAGAGACTCTCAAGAGTCTTCTCCAACACCACAGTTCAGAAGCATCAATTCTTTGGTGCTCAGCTTTCTTCACAATCCAACTCTCACATCCATACATGACTACTGGAAAAACCATGGCCTTGAGTAGACGGACCTTTGTTGGCAAAGTAATGTCTCTGGTTTTCAATATGCTGTCTAGGTTGGTCATAACTTTCCTCCATGGAGTAAGTGTCTTTTAATTTCATGGCTTCAGTCACCATCTGCAGTAATTTTGAAGTCCAAAAAAACAAAGTCTGACACTGTTACTTGCAGTCCAAGAGACTCTCAAGAGTCTTCTCCAACACCACAGTTCAAAAGCATCAATTCTTTGGTGCTCAGCTTTCTTCACAATCCAACTCTCACATCCATACATGACTACTGGAAAAACCATGGCCTTGAGTAGACGGACCTTTGTTGGCAAAGTAATGTCTCTGGTTTTCAATATGCTGTCTAGGTTGGTCATAACTTTCCTCCATGGAGTAAGTGTCTTTTAATTTCATGGCTTCAGTCACCATCTGCAGTAATTTTGAAGTCCAAAAAAACAAAGTCTGACACTGTTTCCACTGTATCCCTGTCTATTTCCATGAAGTGATGGGACCAGATGCCATGATCTTCATTTTCTGAATGTTGAGCTTTGAGCCAACTTTTTCACTCTCCTCTTTCACTTTCATCAAGAGGCTTTTGAGTTCCTCTTCACTTTCTGCCATAAGGGTGGTGTCATCTGCATATCTGAGCTTATTGATATTCCTCCCGGCAATCTTGACTCCAGCTTGTGCTTCTTCCAGCCCAGCGTTTCTCATGATATACTCTGCACAGAAGTGAAATAAGCAGGGTGACAATATACAGCCTTGACGTACTCCTTTTCCTATTTGGAACCAGTCTGTTGTTCCATGTCTAGTTCTAACTGTTGCTTCCTGACCTGCATACAGATTTCTCAAGAGGCAGGTCAGGTGGTCTGGTATTCCCATCACTTTCAGAATTTTCCACAGTTTATTGTGATCCACACAGTCAAAGGCTTTGGTATAGTCAATAAAGCAGAAATAGATGTTTTTCTGGAACTCTCTTGCTTTTTCCATGATCCAGCGAATATTGGCAATTTGATCTCTGTTTCTTCTGCCTTTCTAAAACTAGCTTGAACAGAAGGCTGGCTTGGAGAATTTTGAGCATTACTTTACTAGCGTGTCAGATGAGTGCAATTGTGCGATAGTTTGAGCATTCTTTGGCATTGCCTTTCTTTGGGATTGGAATGAAACCTGACCTTTTCCAGTCCTGTGGCCACTGCTGAGTTTTCCAAATTTGCAGGCATATTGAGTGCAGCACTTTCACAGCATCATCTTTCAGGATTTGAAAGAGCTCCACTGGAATTCCATCACCTCCACTAGCTTTATTCATAGTGTTGCTTTCTAAGGCCCACTTGACCTTAAATAAAATAGATATCTAAATTTTAAAATAGATAAGCCAATGGTAATTTGCTGTATGGCTCAGGAAACTCAAACAGGGGCTCTATATCAACCTAGAGGGGTGGGATCGGGAGGGAGATAGGAGAGAGGTTCAGAAGGGAGGGGGCATATGTATACCCATGGCTGATTCATTTGAGGTTTGATAGAAAACCACAAAATTCTGCAAACCAATTATCCTTCAATAAAAAGTAAATTAATTTTAAAAAGATTATCTTTTCTAACCCTTACTTTTACAGGCAATAAAATGGGGTGCAGAGAATTAAAGCCACTTACTTGAGGTTGCTGCTGCTGTTGCTGCTAAGTCACATCAGTCGTGTCTCACTCTGCAGTCCCATAGACGGCAGCCCAACGGGCTCCACTGTTCCTGGCATTCTCCAGGGAAGAACACTGGAGTGGATTGCCATTTCCTTCTCCAATGTATGAAAGTGAAAATTGAAAGTGAAGTCGCTCAGTCATGTCCGACTCTTCACAACCCCATGGACTGTAGCCCACCAGGCTCCTCCATCCATGGGATTTTCCAGGCAAGAGTACTGGAGTGGGGTGCCATTGCCTTCTCCTACTTGAGGTTACATAACCACTAAGTAAGATTACCTCCATGCCCTGCTTCCTAATGTCCTGTCTTTTCTAGGAAGGTCAGGAGAGCTTTCTGGAAACTTTGCTTGAAGCAGGATGCATAAACAGTATGAAAAGACAAACAGCATTTGATCTTGCTTATCTCTCTGGTTTCTCTGGAAACATTGGATAGCTACTTCCATCTCTTTCTCCTTCAAGACTTTATTCTTTGGACCACAAATAGTGAACGCCATTACTCAACAAAGTTATTCTTTTTACCCTTCATAGTTCTTTTGTGTTACTTTCTATAAAAGTATAGAGTGAGTTATTTCTAGTTTAGTCCTTGCTTTAAAATTCTTTCCATCTAAACCAAAGAAATAAGTCTTAGGGACTATAGGTTAAACAAATCTCTCCAAATATGAAGGGTCTTTAGAAGCTACAATGCATAGACACTTAAAGGGCAATATCTTTTTGTCTTGATTTCTGCCCATGAGCCAAGTCCATAGCGTACACTGGGAAATAACTTTTTTTTTAAATTTTCCAGTAATTATTTATTGGATCCTTATTGTGTGCTATGGCCACATGCCTATAATCCCTCTCTTCCTGTCTTTATCTGTCTGGTCAACACTGCTCACACCCTTAAGTAGCAGTGACCGAGGACAGTTGTCCACTGCGTGCTGCTGCCCTGTCCAAACGCTGTCTGTCATCAATGGAACTGAACCAGAAAAAGGTCTTATTTGGAGTCGTTACAAATGCTAATTCATAAGTGCAAAGGTAACTTGCATGGCGTTATTGCATAGACTGGGCAGGCATTGCGTTGCTCAACTTGAGGGGATACTCCTTACATGAATTGCAGTAGGAACCACATCCCCTGGAGCTATCCAGTGAAACAGCCCTGACTTTCAAGCAGACAGATGCATGTACCGTAACTGTATATTCTCTTATTTCTTGCTAAGTAATATTTTCAAAGAAATAAGATAGCCTCATCTGAAGGACAACTTGAATAGAACCAAAACAAAATGAAAGATAAAGCTGGTTTTATAAGAACTAAATGATTTGTCTAAGTTTTCATGACGCTGCTCAAGCCTTAGCTCTCAGCTGGGTTGCTTAGGCACCTTGCCTGTCGACTTAAAAAAAAAGAGAGATGATGATCTTTCGCTATCAAAAAATCAGGGCAGGCATTGCGTTGCTCAACTTGAGGGGATACTCCTTACATGAATTGCAGTAGGAACCACATCCCCTGGAGCTATCCAGTGAAACAGCCCTGACTTTCAAGCAGACAGATGCATGTACCGTAACTGTATATTCTCTTATTTCTTGCTAAGTAATATTTTCAAAGAAATAAGATAGCCTCATCTGAAGGACAACTTGAATAGAACCAAAACAAAATGAAAGATAAAGCTGGTTTTATAAGAACTAAATGATTTGTCTAAGTTTTCATGACGCTGCTCAAGCCTTAGCTCTCAGCTGGGTTGCTTAGGCACCTTGCCTGTCGACTTAAAAAAAAAGAGAGATGATGATCTTTCGCTATCAAAAAATCCAATCTAGAGTCCAAGATAATAAGGATTTTCCTAGTAAGTTGTTTGCAGGAGGGCTAATAGATTTTGTGTTGAATAACTAAATAATATGTAATAAAGCGTAGCCCAATTTTTTTTTAAGAGAGACCCAACAAAGGCCAGCCGTAGGCTACATGATTTTGCAGAGACAATACTTAGCAGTTGATGAATTTTAAGTGTCAGCTTTCAGTGCCATCCACCCATTTGAAAGAACAATTATGACCTTTTGGCTAATAGTATTGAGGGAAACATTACTACAGATTAATACTAGGAAAGAGGAACAAAATTAATGAGCAAACATTCTAACGGAGTCAGTGCATGTGAGCACATTAAATTTCTGCATAAAGATGGAGATTGGAAGTACGTTTCAGGGTTGGCTCAGAGGGTAAAGGGTCTGTCTGCAACGCAGGAGACCCGGGTTTGATCCCTGGGTCGGGAAGATCCCCTGGAGAAGGAAATGGCAACCCACTCCAGTACTATTGCCTGGAAAATCCCAAGGACGGAGGAGCCTGGTGGGCTACAGTCCATGGGGTCACAAATAGTCAGACACGACTGGGTGCTTCACTTCAGGGTTTCACCATGCTGACTTTCTTAATTAAACATGATACCACTGTGGAAGAGAAAACCTTTATCGTTTCTCAAATATTTTCTTTTTTGATAGATACCTCGTGTGGTTCTCATATGTTAGCATGAAAACCTAAAGATCAAGTAGCATATTCATCTGAAACAGCCCAGGAGAAAAATATATCAGGATCTATTTGCTATCACCACGGAGAAATAATACAGGAAGCCACCCTGAAAAAAGCTGATGTGGTCTGGCCGAGGAGATATTAACGGTGACCACGTGGTGGTCGGCACTTCTGTTTTCAAAGCTGGCTGTAACCCTCTCTCACTTTGTGACACTGATCTGCAGCCCTGCAAGTGTCTTGTCCTCATCTGAACACCATGTCACTCTGGCAGACAAGGTGGACTCCATGGTGCTGAAAGGACCCGGTAGGAAGCTGATTCTCGTGTCTTCGGTCCTACCTGAGACTGAGAGTGGCATCCGTTTGATGAGTCCAGAGAAAGCCATTTTTCTTTAGAACAATTAGTGGACCCTACCAGTTTAGTTTTAAAATGTAGAATAAAATAACAGGGTATCAAAAGAGAACAATGTGGTGAAATTCTCCAACTTCTGATTTGTAGCACTTTTTAAAAATCTGTGCACAGCGTAGATGGATTAGGATGTGGTAGGGAAGAAAACAATGTGGAACAGAGATATTCAGAGAGCATTTGTAATTTGACAACTCAGGAAAATAGCAGAGGTATCAAATCATTTAGATTATTTTGATAGGCACTTGTAGATAACAGAAGCTTCCACCATGTTAAATTTAGAATAGGTAGAATAGTAGGGGGAAAAGAATGATTTTTTGTATAGTCCTAAAATAGAGTGCCTGATGAACTATGGAGTGAGGTTCGTGACATTGTATAGGAGACAGGGATCAAGACCATCCCCATGGAAAAGAAATGCAAAAACAGCAAAATGGCTGTTTGGGGAGGCCTTACAAATAGCTGTGAAAAGAAAAGAAGCAATAAGCAAAGGAGAAAAGGAAAGATACAAGCATCTGAATGCAGAGTTCTAAAGAATAGCAAGAAGAGATAAGAAAGCCTTCCTCAGTGATCAATGCAAAGAAATAGAGGAAAACAACAGAATGGGAAAGACTAGCGATCTCTTCAAGAAAATTAGAGATACCAAGGGAGCATGTCATGCAAAGATGGGCTCGATAAAGGACAGAAATGATCTGGACCTAACAGAATCAGAAGATATTAAGAAGAGGTGGGAAGAATACACAGAAGAACTGTACAAAAAAGATCTTCACGACCCAGATAATCATGATGGTATGATCACTCATCTAGTGCCAGACATCCTGGACTGTGAAGTCGAGTGGGCCTTAGAAAGCATCACTATGAACAAAGCTAGGGGAGGTGATGGCATTCCAGTTGAGCTGTTTCAAATCCTGAAAGATGATGCTGTGAAAGTGCTGCATTCAGTATACCAGCAAATTTGGAAAACTCAGCAGTGGCCACAGGACTGGAAAAGGTCAGGTTTCATTCCAATCCCAAAGAAAGGCAATGCCAAGGAATGCTCAAACTACTGCACAAGTGCACTCATCTCACATGCTGGTAAAGTAATGCTCAAAATTCTCCAAGCCAGACTTCAGCAATATGTGAACCGTGAACTCCCTGATGTTCAAGCTGGTTTTAGAAAAGGCAGAGGAACCAGAGATCAAATTGCCAACATCCGCTGGATCATGGAAAAAGCAAGAGAGTTCCAGAAAAACATCTATTTCTGCTTTATTGA
>SJXQ01007343.1:0-128326 GCA_006408695.1 Aepyceros melampus | reverse complement strand
TTGAGAAACCTACATGCAGGTCAGGAAGCAACAGTTAGAACTGGACATGGAACAACAGACTGGTTCCAAATAGGAAAAGGAGCACATCAAGGCTGTATATTGTCACCCTGCTTATTTAACTTCTATGCAGAGTACATCATGAGAAACCCTGGGCTGGAAGAAGCACAAGCGGAATCAAGATTGCCGGGAGAAATATCAACAACCTCAGATATGCAGATGACACCACCCTTATGGCAGAAAGTGAAGAGGAGCTAAAAAACCTCTTGATGATAGTGAAAGTAAAGAGTGAAAAAGTTGGCTTAAAGCCCAACATTTAGAAAACAAAGATCATGGCATCTGGTCCCATCACTTCATGGGAAATAGATGGGGAAACAGTGGAAACAATGTCAGACTTTATTTTGGGGGGCTCCAAAATCACTGCAGATGGTGACTGAAGCCATGAAATTAAAAGGCATTTACTCCTTGGAAGGAAAGTTACGACCAACCTAGATAGCATATTGAAAAGCAGAGACATTACTTTGCCAACAAAGGTCCGTCTAGTCAAGGCTATGGTTTTTCCAGTAGTCATGTATGGATGTGAGAGTTGGACTATGAAGAAGGCTGAGTGCCAAAGAATTGATGCTTTTGAACTGTGGTGTTGGAGAAGACTCTTGAGAGTCCCTTGGACTGCAGGGAGATCCAACCAGTCCATTCTAGAGGAGATCAGCCCAAGTGTTCTTTGGAAGGAATGATTCTGAAGCTGAAACTCCAGTACTTTGGCCACCTCATGCGAAGAGTTGACTCATTGGAAAAGACCTTGATGTTGGGAGGGATTGGGGGCAAGAGGAGAAGGGGACAACAGAGGATGAGATCGCTGAATGGCATCACCTACCTGAAGGACATGAGTTTGAGTCAAGTCCAGGAGATGATGGACAGGGAGGCCTGGTGTACTGCGATTCATGGGGTCACAAAGAGTTGGACACAACTGAGCGACTGAACTGAACTGAAAATTAATGTATTAGTAATTTCAAGCAGGTTTTGATGTGCCAGTGAAGATAATTGTTAGTCATAACATTTCTAAAAGTATGTGTATATATTTTATAAAATGCTTGTATAGCTAGCATCTCCTATTAATTCAACATCCAGTGAGGTTTATCACCATCTTACAAACCATCTTACAAACAAGAGAGGTTATAGCTTAATTCCAGGTCACAGGGAGCGGATCACAACTGGGATTTAGTCTAGGTCTTTTGATTATGAGCTCAGCCTTGTTTTGCTTAAAACCCCTTTGAGGAGGTTTAAAAAAAACAAACAGATATTCAGACACTGCCTGTCATCTTGTCCCTACTACACCCAATAGAGGCTGATTTAGTAGGTCTGGCTTCGATGACCAAAGATTGTGCCAAAAGCCCCTTGCAGCCCCTGTGAACATCTCTTGTACATTGGAGTTTGAAATAAATTGGTAGAGCTCCTAGGATCTCCTGTGGAAGCTGTTTTTGTACCTAAAGATTAGCTTGTTTATAACTTTCCATACTCACTGAGAACTGAATATTTAAAAACATCCTGGTTTGCGGCGGCATTGTTTAATGTAAAACATAGAGGATTAAGTTTAGTCATGACTATTCAGCTTCCTAGTTGTATAACTTCAAGCAAATTAACTGTTTCAGCCCAAGCTGACTGATATGTAAAATGAACTTGTAATGATTAAGTGAAATTAAATATTTAAAGTACTTAGTACAGTGTCTGGCAGAGAGTAAGTTCTCAATAACTCTTAAGAACATGTCCCTCTAGAAGTGGGCTTCTGGTTAATTTAGTATTTTAACTGTATAATTAAAATTTATATACATTTTTTCCTTTTTCATATTTGCAAGGATCACTATGTCAACCATTTGATCATGTGCATTTGTCCCTAAGCATGTAACTTCACTAATCTAGAGGCCCATGTGCCTTGAGTTTTTGGAATGACTAAGGAATTTATTATATCTCCTTTCTAATCTACAATATTTGAGTTTACAAATTTTAAAAATAAATCTCATGATATGTGTCTTGCACATGTAGGCATCTCCGTAGTCGTCTTCTCTCTGGTAAATCAGCTGCTTGAGGCTCAGGTAAGATGTAGTCAAAGTCATGCAATCATGCTACAATCAATAAACCTCAGATATGCAGATGACACCACCCTTATGGCAGAAAGTGAAGAGGAACTAAAGAGCCTCGTGATGAAATTGAAAGAGGAGAGTGAAAAAGTTGGCTTAAAACTCAACATTCAAAAAACAAAGGTCATGACATCCAATCCCATCACTTCATGGCAAATAGATGGGGAAACAATGGAAACAGTGAGAGACTATTTTCTTGGGCTCCAAAATCACTGCAGATGGTGACTGCAGCCATAAAATTAAATGACACTTGCTCCTTGGAAGAAAAGCTATGACCAACCTAGACAGCTTATTAGAAAGCAGAACATTAATTTGCCAACAAAGGTCTGTCTAGTCAATGTTTTGGTTTTTCCAGTAGTAATGTATGGATATGAGAACTGGACCATAAAGAAAGCTGAACACTGAAGAACTGATGCTTTTGAACTGTGTATGGAGAAGAGAATCCCTTGGACTGCAAGATCAAACAAGTCAGTCCTAAAGGAAATCAATCCTGAATATTCATTGAAAGGACTGACGATGAAGCTGACTCTCCAGTACTTTGACCACCTGATGTGAAGAACTGACTCATTGGAAAAGACCCTGATGCTGGGAAAGATTTAGGACAGGAGGAGAAGGGGACGACAGAGGATGAGATGGTTGTATGGCATCACCGACTCAATGGACATGAGTTTGAACAAGCCCTGGGAGATGGAGAAGGACAGAGAAGCCTGATGTGCTGCAGTCCATGGGGTCCCAGATAGTCAGACATGACTCAGTGATTGAACAACAACCACAAGACCTAGTCAAAGTCATGCCATCATGGTATATCATTTTGATGTCAAATGCATGAGTCTTGGGCAAGCTGTTCATGTTGTTTGCATAGTATTAATTTCTGCTGAGTATAAAAATGCCTTCATGATATTGATTTATGAACACTGTACATTGCTTGCAGTGAAGATGGAGTTTAGGTGAAAAGAGGATGTTTTCAAGATACGTGAATTTTATTGTAACATACCATCAAGTATGGCTGTTTCTCATGGACAACAGAGAACTTAAGGGGTCTGCAGAGAGGAGGCACCAGAGGAATGCCCAGCTTCTACCACCAAAAACCCACCAGCGCAAGGAACATGGTCAGGATTCTGGTCATAATGACAGAGTAGAGGGACTTGGGTGGAAAACAGAAGCAAAATAAAGCTTCTTGAATAATTTATTACTCTAAAAACATGGTCATAAAATCTCATGGTATCAGTTCAGGAAAAAGACCCCACTGTTGCTGGGTTCTGCTGTAACTGACTGCAGGACCACAGCAGGCAAAATAGCCAAGTACATTTTCACTACCTCGATCACATTATTCCCACTGATAATTCATTTGGCCCTTTCCTTCCTATTGCCTGAAGACATACATCACAGTCTGGCAGCAGTAGGCCTGACTGTCCTGTTTATTTTATCTTTAGCTTTCACAACTACAAAGGAAAGCCTGAGTTTTTTTGTAATAAACATCCCAGCACCAGTTTATGAGAGGAAGAATGAGTTAGTGATGTGGGGTTTGGGAGGAAGGCTTAAGCCAGCTGTGGATGAGAAGGTCCAATTTGCATTGGAACTGCTAGCTGGAACTCAGGGAAATCCCATCTGGTTTAGAGAAGAGTAAAAGAAAATAAAACAGAGTAGAGAATGCAATGCCTCAATAGTCAGTCTACAGACGATTTACTCAAGGTCTCCTGTGGGAATAGCACTGTGCGTGGAGCTGTGGAGGATTGCAAGAGAGACGAGTAGCCTGACCTCCCTTTTTGAAGGGTTTTCAGGCTATTTGAGCCATGGTTCTTTCACTAGCAGTGATTTCCTGAGTTCATACCAAGTGCCAAGCAGTGCTCTAAGTACACTGGAGAATAAGACAAAGTCTCCATGCTCATGGAGCTTATATTCCATGAATAAGTGGGGGTGAATTACCTAGTAAATTCTACAGAGAATCATGAGGGGATAATCAGGAGCAGGTTGCTTACTAGGGAAGTCATGAAAGACCTCTCTGAGGGTTAAAATTGAGAGAGACCTGGACCATCAGAAGAAATCAACCAGGCAAAAAGTAACGGGGTGTTCTTGGAAGGGAAGCTAGCATGGCCAGATGCTGAGACATTCTGGGTCAGGGGCAGCTGTCGGAGATGAGTGATAGGCAGATCACAGTCAACTTTCACCATAGGTCGTGGTACAGAATTTTGGTTTGGAAAATTCTACCTTTGAAGATGTGAAGCAAGAAAGTGACTTGACCTGTTTTATGCTGTATAACTCTCGAACGTTTCTGTGGCTTTGTTATGGAGAATGGATTTTAGTGAACCAAAAGTGCATATGGGAAATCAATGGGGAGGCTACTGCAGGTCCAAGCAAGGAACTATAGTGGCTTACTCCACGACATGGGTGATAGCTGTGGGGGAAAGGCAATGTAAGGGATTTGTTGCCAGAGTCAACAGAACTTCCTGCTACACTGCTTGTGTCGAGGTGAGTTGGGGTAGGGGCTCAAATATCATGACTAATTAGGGGTTTGTTCACCTGGATCCCCTAATGAGTCATGTTATCTGAGGCTCTACCCCAACTCACCTCCACAAATGCGCTGTACTGTCTATGGAGTTGCAGAGTTAGACATGACTTAGCTACTAAACAACAGACGACAACACTTGGGTCACACCCAAAAGATGGGAAAGACGCACGTGTAGGAAGACAGTGGAATCCAAAGTTCTCTCTTAGCCCTTTTGAATTTAAGGTGCTGCTTAGATATTGCAGTAGGAACATTGAGTAGACGGTTGGATATGAGAAATTGGAAACTGCAAATCACCATCATATAGGTGATAGGTCTTTACTGACAAGGGACAGAATGGGATGGCTTGGCCTAGGGCCACACCTGGAACTAACCAAGAAATAGAAGGATGAAGGATCAGAAGAGAAGGAGGAAAATTGGAAAAATCTTGTGCTATTTAAGCTAAAGGAAGAAAGTATTTCAGACAGTCTTCATTTCTGACTGGCACACAGGTCATCTTTATGTGGATAAAACATATCTTTTCTATTAGCTACTGTCTTGCACTTTAGTAATATTATGAGGACCTAGTAGCTTGCAAATAATGAGCTGTATGCATATTTTAGCCCTAAAAACCCACAGAGAAGCCAGGTTAAGAAAAGGAGAGCAGTTGCTAAATTCATGGCTTTAAGCCCTATTTACACTGCTCTTTCTCTTTGTTTCTCTTCATGAATATACTCGACAAAGAGAATTCTTGATTAAATAAATGAGTATCAATAAGGATGACTTTTTTTGAATCCCACCCACTTTGAAATAGAAGGATGAAGGATCAGAAGAGAAGGAGGAAAATTGGAAAAATCTTGTGCTATTTAAGCTAAAGGAAGAAAGTATTTCAGACAGTCTTCATTTCTGACTGGCACACAGGTCATCTTTATGTGGATAAAACATATCTTTTCTATTAGCTACTGTCTTGCACTTTAGTAATATTATGAGGACCTAGTAGCTTGCAAATAATGAGCTGTATGCATATTTTAGCCCTAAAAACCCACAGAGAAGCCAGGTTAAGAAAAGGAGAGCAGTTGCTAAATTCATGGCTTTAAGCCCTATTTACACTGCTCTTTCTCTTTGTTTCTCTTCATGAATATACTCGACAAAGAGAATTCTTGATTAAATAAATGAGTATCAATAAGGATGACTTTTTTTGAATCCCACCCACTTCACAAATCAGAGATCCAAGTGTTGCAAACTGTTCTATATTTTGTAGCTGAATTCAACAAATATGTACTGAAGACCTGAGGTGTGCCCTGCTCTATGTTAGATGGATTTAAAAAAACGTAAAATAATTAGAAAGATTCAGCTTGTGCATCAAGGAGCTTGTAATATCCTGAGTGAAGACAGAATTACTTGTACTAAAACCTGATTACCATTTAAAAAAAAATGAAAATAAAAATATTAATTCCTGGAAATTTCTTAAGTGGGTTTTCCCTTTTGCATATCTTAACCAATATTAACTCTTCTGGAAGAAAAGAGCTAAAATGCTACCTTGACCCTCCATCCCTTCATATCCTCATCTTATCCCCCATATCCTTGTTGGGATATGTTTTTCCAAGTAAATTTGATGAGAAATCCACCTTGTCACTATCCTAATTGGTTTCTTCAATAGTGACAAGTGGTGTTGAACTCTTAAGATATAGCGAGTAACATCTTCTTTCATTTGAATCAAATATTACATATTTTCCAAAGTAATTTTACTTAAATTTATACATTTGTGAGCTAAAAGGATTTGTCTTTCTGATTTTGTAAATGAGCAAACTGAGATCCCAGGGGTTGAAGTGAGGAGTAACTTGTATCAAATCACATGACTTGATAAAAAGTGTTCCTATGGGAAATATCTCAATATGACCTCTTTGGAGCTTAACTCTAGCCCACAGAAGAGTGAAACAAAGTCACTATAAAATTATATGCAGAAGTAACAATTTACCACTGAAATATGAACTAATCAAGCTTTAAGAACTTAGCACTGTTGAAGAGGTAGAACAGGAGTTCAGGAGAAGTTCAACAGGGCCTTCCCTGGTGGTTCAGATGATAAAGAATGTGCCTGCAAGGCAGGCAACCCGAGTTTGATCCCTGTTCGGCAAGATCGCCTGGAGAAGGGAATCACAACCCACTGCAGAGAGTTCTGCGGACAGAGGACCCTGGTGAGCCACAGTCCATGGGGTCTCAAGAGTTGGACATGACTGAGTGACTAAGCACAGCACAGTAATACTACTACTTATGTCAAGATTTTTGACTGAGGTTTGTATTTGTTTGATGAATAAGCTGTAGCACATACTCCAAGTATCATGCTTGGAATAGTGCTGATCTCCACTGTCTGGGACTCGGTCTTCTCTGAATGCGAAACCCTCATTTTATAGTCGATGCTGTAGTGTCAACTTTGAAGAAAACAGTAACAAACATTTGAAGAGCCCTTTATAATTTATAAGCTCTTTCACATTCAAAGTCTCAGTTGTATAAACTTACCCTTTGAGACAGGTTAATTAACCAGACATTATAATCTCCATATTACACATGAAGAAACAAACTCAGGGGGATTAACTGACTTTTCCATGTCCTAACAAACTAGCATAGTGGGTAATACAATCAAGATTGGAACTCAGGTCTCCAGACTCTAAGACTTCTGTCCCATATGCTAGATTTCAGGTACAAGGTGAGCCACTTTTGATATGAGATTTTAATTCCTCTATGGAAAGCTCTAGGCTAGTGTAGGAGTGAAAAAAAAAGCAGTCAATGATATTCACTCATTAATTCATTCAAAAATGTTTGAATGATTATTAATATTCTGGCTAGTTGGAAAAATAAAGATAAAAAGATGCAATATTCTCACCCTAAAGTTCTTAGAATCTAGCTGAAAGTAAGAAGAAAACAAATGAAATGAAATGGAGCTTTGAAGTCATTGAAAATCTGTATAGAATGCAGTAGGTTCACAGAAAAGAATGGAGATTAGGGGACAGACCTGCAGGTACAACTTAAGGGTTTTGTAAACAAAGGGGAAGAAGTCATTAATTCAAGGTCCTTCTACATGTAAACGTCCTACCTTATGAGGTTTGAAAATGTAGTACTGCCTTTTGTAATGTTTTATCCTGTCTTTCTTCTTAAGTATACAGAGTTGCTTTTATTTAGCAAGCAGATCATTAATATAGAAATACAATTCTGAGTATTGGGCTTGACAGTGTTCTGGGCTCTTTTCTATCTTGGAGGTTATACAAAATAATTCATTTGGACTTTCCTCTGGGATCTCACCTGTGCACACTCTAAGACAGTGTCTAATTCAAGGTCCTTCTACATGTAAACGTCCTACCTTATGAGGTTTGAAAATGTAGTACTGCCTTTTGTAATGTTTTATCCTGTCTTTCTTCTTAAGTATACAGAGTTGCTTTTATTTAGCAAGCAGATCATTAATATAGAAATACAATTCTGAGTATTGGGCTTGACAGTGTTCTGGGCTCTTTTCTATCTTGGAGGTTATACAAAATAATTCATTTGGACTTTCCTCTGGGATCTCACCTGTGCACACTCTAAGACAGTGTCCATATCAAGCAGGACTCACTCTGCCAGAGAGGTGGGTTTGCACCTTGAATTCCTTCAGTATTCTTTGGGCTTCTCAGGTAGAACCACAGGCAGCTTAGAAACATATTTCTTCGAAACAAGTGCACTTTCTGAGATACATTCGGAGTAACTCCATCTTACTGCATTTGATGTTCTGAAAAGTCAGATTTTGCATTTAGACAGTTATTTGGGCAGAGTGGGATAAAAATGTCACATCAAAATATGCTATTTCAAGTCAAATTATTGTATTATTTGTTCTCAATGGAATATAATCCCAAAGCATTCTTAACACTCAGCAGAGGCATATACAGAGAACCAAGCAGTTATTGGTAATAAAAACCTAGGGTAGATATCTAATGAAATATGAAAATGAAGTTGTGACCTGATTATGAGCTACTAGCAACATTATTTTCTATCTTATGTCAGAAATCAGACAAGCTTTGCGGTATTGACTGCTGGTTGACTTCTGAAACGTATATGCACTCATATAGCACTGTGTTGGCTTCATTTGAAACTGTGGCTTCCATGGGTTTAAAAAATACATATATTATTTTATTTGCAAAATGACAACCATAAATTTTGGTATGTTCAATTGTTTAAACCAGTGATTTCCAGAAAGTAAATCGTGTCCTACTTATATAAGCTTTAAAATAGGCAATTTTGAAATAGTTAAATTACTCAGTATAAACCTTAGGAGACTCAAATTGCTGATGGATCATCTTCAAAACACCTCTCATTTTACAGGAGTAGGATACCTGGGCATATTTCAGATTTATATCACTTATGTTTCCTACAAAATTGCCCATGAAACAAAAGTAGCCCATGTGAATGTTATTAAAACTTTGTTCTACAGAAGTTAATTGATGCCTTGTGAGGCAATATGAACATTTATAGGGTTTTGTCATACAATAAAATTCAATGTTAAAAGTATAATTATTCCAAAAAAAATTAACTAAATGGCAACAAGGGTTTTTCTTTTCCTATATTATTGGGATTTTTTTTCCCTCCTCCTAAAACCTCCAGCTGTACTTTGTGAAGTTCCTAGAATAACAATTCACATAAAAGCAGAGACTGAAAATCTTGGTACGGACTGACCCATGGGGACACATTACTATAATCATTTTAAAATAAAATAATAAAAGGGGCGTCCCATAGGGGACAAAAGTCTGACTCCTTCTCACAAATATATTCTATTTGTCAAAGTTACCCCAAAAAACTTCCTAGGAGTAGTTGGCATTGGCTGTCAGAACCAGATGCTCTAAAGTGTCTCACCTCTGTGGTTCTCCTACCCGGGTTTCCCAGTCCTTGGTTGACCATTAATGTTCTCACGGGGATAAACTAATTAATGTAATTCTTGTGATCTCTTCCAGTAGAGGCTGAGGCCATTTGTAAAAACACTTTCCCCATGGTCCTTTCTGCCCTATCTTCTCTCTCTCACACACACAGACACACACACACTTTCTCTTTCTTTCTGTCACTGTAGGTTGAATGGAGCATTTTGTTTCCCACGCAGTCTCTAGGAGACAGGCATAGGTTCCCCCAATGTCCTTCAAATAAGCCACCTTCACTGCCTGACGATCCTGTAGCTTACTGACTCTGTGGCACTGAGCTCTTTCGGAGCAGAGGACTGGAGAGCTGGGCTTTGCTCCTGTTACTTAGGAAAAGCTCCAAACTCTCCATTTATCAGGTACATTTGATGACCACAACTGTCACACGTGCACCCTGTCAATTCAGCTAAGCCTAAGAACACGTACATGGAGCCGTGTTAATGATGACCCCTCTATGTCTTACAAAATGTGCCTTCTGAGATTGTGAATGAATCCGGGCTAAGTTTCCTAGAGCAGAACCCACGAACTCACGTGTATTTTTTACCTCAGTTGCTGCCTCTACAGGCTCTACTTCAATGCCCAACACATGAACGCATATCCACACACATGCTTACAGGAATGCAATTGGCAAGAAGTCTTGGGACGCCCTCTGCCCCTACTGGAAAGGCATGAAACTAAATCCAATACCTTTCTCTTACTCTCAAATTTGTCTTGCTGACCTCTTCCCAACCCTAGCTTGCTGTTCTGTTTTTCTATTTTCCCTAAATGCAACTTACTTTTAGCATGTATTAACTTGGTTAGCATTCCTGCAGTGACAGGATAATAGATAATTACCCATTTGTCAGTCTTAGCCTCTTTTTTTCTCTCTCAAACGTCTACTTAGGACGTACATCCAGACTGCACGCCCTTTTTATTTATTTAAAAAAAAGCCAAACAAAACAAAATTTTAAGAAAATGCAAACTTTCTTTTTCAAAGAAAATGCAAAACTTGTTTTTAATGTTGGCTATCACCAAAAGAGGAATCGATAAGCCAAAAAATACAAAACAACAACAACAAGTGTCCCCTGGCTGCTCTGTCTGTTCCTCCTCAGCGTGTGCATCTGGTTGTTCATCTCTGAAAGTGTGTGAACTACTTTTTTCTTTAAATTATTTTTTGTCCTTTGCTCCCTTCTTATTTGGGAATTAAGTGCTTTTTGTACTATATCTATCTATCTATATATTGATGTGTTTCTTTTTAATTGCTGGATCTTTAGATTTGGTTTTATCCAAAACTATGACAAAAAAAAGTTATGAATTGTTTTCTGCAACTTCCCCCCACTCCCTCTTTAAATGTGGAACAACTTCAGCTGCAGAATCCCCACAGCCACATCCTTAACAGAAGCCCAGTCTCACCAGAATCACACGCACCATGGGTGGCATGGGGAAGATGGGTGACATCACTCAGACAGTACCCTTCCTATAGAAGGAAGTAATGAATGACCCAGCCAGCGGGCTCCCTGCACAACTTTTGTCTTTCAGTCAGATAGAAAGATCTCTAACCCCCTCCCCTAACTCTCGATGGGGCTGTGTGGCTGCCGTTGAAGTTTTTCAACTTGAATGCATAAACCTAGTCTCCTTGTTTTTGCTTTTAACCTTCTGATCATTATTATAAGTATTATTATTATTATTATTACTATTATTATTTCATGTATCTTGGCTACTTTTAGTAGGGACAAAAGTTTAACTGTTTTTATTATTGGAAAATCTTTAATGAAACTGTAATGATTTTTGGAATAATTGCATGTTGAAGAAGTTGCAGCTTAGGGTGTGTGAGATTGTCAGTGTTAGAGTTCTGTTCTTTATATCTGTAGATGGGCATGTGTAGGCTCATTTGTTTTTGTATATTGCCCATCCCTTCCTTACAGCCAGAAGCTCTAATGCAGCTAGATCACTCCGTGCCGCCCTTACATGGACATGGCGACTCACTTACACATTTACTCCCATCATCTTCATCTCTTGTGTAGTACACTCATAGATATGACCCTACCCTTTCTGCATCTTCCCTTCCCATCCCCCTCCTTTCTTTAGCATTGTTCAAATTTATGTGCTGTCATCCATCCCCTTCAATTAAAGAAATTCTAGAACTTGTCAAAAAAAGACAAAAAGATTTAAACTGAATATATATCTGAGAACCTATATTAATGCAGAAATTCATTCAAAACTCTCGAGATTCATAGATTTTTTAAAGGCAAATTATAAAATTAAACAGGTTTTTTTCAAAAAGTTTTTTTTAAATCATTGCAATCAGAATAATTTCAAATTCAAAACTGATGCCCTCCCAAGCCCCTGAAAGTAAAAAAAAAATTGATAAAGTGCAGATTTTTTTCTTTTCATGTTCTGTGGTGTGGGTGTATGTGTTGTTGCCCCCTGCATCATCCTCTGTTGTAAATTATTATATTTGAAAATTAGACATTTTGCTCAAAAGTTTTAAAAGAAATGACAACAAAAAAAGCAAGTTACAAGAATGTGGCAATTCTATTTGTCCAAGAGCATTCTTACACAACTTTCTTTTGTAAATTTTTCTTTCATGCCAAAAAACATGCGGGCAATTTGTTGATGTAAGTTGACTATAAATTAATACAGTATGCTTTTTTTTTAAATTATTTTGTCTATATGGAAATGATTTCTTTATTTTCTCTACAACAACCTGTATTTTTTTATTTGCTTTTATTTTTCTTTCTGTCCTTGCTTATATTGTGAATGCCTTGATGTTGATGTTATTTGCTCTCTTTCCCTCTAGCTTACTTTGGCCCTGAAGTTGATTTTATTTTCTACTCTATGATTTTTTAAGATAATAGTAACTGTTTTATTTCATTTGTGTCTATTTGCTTAATTTTCACTGTTATGTTTTATGCTGAATTGCTCCTAATAATCGATGTGAATTCTACTCTTGGTGGAAAGGTATAGGTAAATTGTTCTACCATCCAAGGGAAGCCTGACCTCTTTGCCTGAACCAACTTTAAAAGCTTTGAAAGTAATGGTAGTTTCTACAATGGGATATGAAATTTGGTACAACCTATGGGAGGCCTGTACCCTAGAATAAAATTAATTGAGTTAACTACAAGTGTTTTAGTGGTAATTACATCCTAATTTAACTCCTTAGAAAACATTTAGGGAAATCAGTCCCTGATTTTATTTTCCTTCAGCACAGGGGAAATAAGATACTCTCAAGTGACTATGGTAGAGTTTGTTTTATCCAGGATTAAAATATCACCATCCCTGAAAACTACAAAATCAGACTGATTGAGAAAAGAGACATCATGAATCTCAGATTTCTTAAGTATTGCCCTATGATAATATGATAATACTGCCTTCCAAAGTATGCAGCTAACTACGGTGAAAGACACCCATGCACAGTAAGCGCCCAACCTCCCCTCCTCCTGTCTGTCTTTCCTTTTCCCTTTCTATTAATATTTGCCATTTCTCTCAGGGATTTAATCAGGTAAGCTTTAAAAGGATCCTAGGATTCTCTCAAGAAGAAACACGATGATTTTCACACCCAAAGTTTGATTTAGGAAATGTTTTCGGTAGGTATTACCATTTTGTGTGACTCTACCATGAGAATACCCCTTGCCCTTAAAGGTATTTGGGTCAGTTCTGCACTTCAGGAACAGAAGATCAGCAAGAAGCGCTATAGAATTTTTAAATGAAGAAGTTACTTGCTTCACTCTAATTTTAGGTATTAGTATTACTATTGCAAAAATATCAAACTGAAGATAGGGGATATGATTCTAATACAGCAGCATCCATGAGTGAGCTTTATCTGCCTTGGTTTATACGAATGTATAGTGTTGATATGTTGTTGGATGATAGTTTAGAACCTCCTAAATGGAGTGCTATTTTATCTAATTGAAACCTTTTGCTTTTGTTGAAGATGCCTAAGAAGTCCATTTCATATAAGGCTAGTCATTTAAATACAAGCTCTTGGGGTTATTATAACATTCTTCAAACACTGCATTAAAAATAACCTTAATTATCTAGATCCTATATTATTATACTTCTACCTCAGCATGAGACTCTGTTAAAAATGGTCAGAAAAAAGTAATCAACAGTATCAGTGTTTATAGGCCCAAAATACCTAATAGAAATATTACTAATAGCTAGCATATTAGAATAGCCATCATCTCTGTGCTAAATACTTAACATGCATTTTAAGTGACACTGAGATGAATCATTATTTACACTGGTGGCTTGAGGTAAGCTGTGTTATTCTTTCCATTTTACAAAGAATTTAATAAATTTAACCAACTCATGGGGCTAGTAAACCAGAAAACTGTGATGCTAATTTAAGTCTGAGTGATTTCAAAGGCAAATCTCTTCACCAATATGCAGATGAAAAACTCCACAAGACATTCCTTCTTTTACACTTCCCAGATGGTGCCAGTGGTAAAGAACCCACTGCCAGTGCAGGAAATGCAGGTTCGATTCCTGGGTTGGGGAGATCCCCTGGAGGAGGGCATGGCAACCCACTCCAGTATTCTTTCCTGGAGAATCTTCTGTCCCTGGGGTCGCGAAGAGTCAGACACGACTGAAGCGACTTAGCATGCACACCCACGCGATGATATCAAGGGTATTGCTCATCTTATCTGGGCACATCTTGAAAAGAACAGGCTCTGTAGCCTTTTGGAATCAATCCATTTCAGATAAGCTAGGGGGAAAATGTCCTGCCTAAAGATTCTCATCTCACTAAAATACTATTTAAAAAGCTAAGTCCTCTTGAGATACTTGAATTTTTCCGATGTCTGCTCCCCAGGGACTTGCCTCTATCCTTGACTGTTTTTCCTGAGGATAGTTGAAGAAGAGCTTCACCGTTCCAAGTTTCCAGATATGGATGTGTTACAAGTATACACTTCTGTGGCACCAAATGACTAAATGAATACAATTCGGTAACTAATTTGGTGGGGAAAAATGACTTCTTCCCACTGTGCGTGAGCTTCCCAGCAGAGAATTAGAAAAATGCAAATAAGAGATAAGGTAAAGAACCTAATCACAGATAAAAAGAAATTTAAGGACTTGGAGCATCGTGTCTTCTCCCAGAGTCTCATTCTTCAGTGTCACTGTTTTTCATATTTTTGTGACTTCTAAGACCCAAATATCTCCAGAGAGGCAAAGGTTGGAGCCATATTGAAACTTTCTGCTTCTCTTCTTGTGTTTTGAGATGACCCACCACATCACTATCACCTACAACATTCTCACAGTTCAGAAGAGTTCTATTAAATTTTTAATACACTGTCTTTTCCGATGGCAGAGAGCCCCTTTTGCTGAATATCAGCCCTAGACGCATGAATTATATATCTATAAATACACTCATAAAGCAAAAAAGCAGGGCAGCCTTCAGGGCTAAAATAGACCTTTTATATGCCTAGTGATCTCCCTGGTTTAAAGAAGAGCACAACCCTGTCAAAAAAGAGTATATATTCCTGATTTAAAATGCTAACTTTAAGGAAAACAGATAGTTCTTATTCCAAACCAAAGAAAAATTCTGGGGACAGAATAGGAAATGAGAGTTTTGATGGATTACAGGTTTTGTAATACTCTGCCAGCAGCTCCTGATGACTTTAAGCTTGTTGCTTCTGTGAATACTTTTGTAAGCATGGCCATCTGAGAGATCACTGACTCCATGGTCTTTGGGCAGTGAAAAAAGTTATCAGCTGTCCAACATTTCTGAGGATAGTCACTTTGGATTAACACAAATAAACATGAAATCTTAAACAGCCTTCTGCAGGCAAAGTCATTTCTAGTAAGGATCTAATGATGGGAGAAACACATCCCTAGCCTGTTTATCTCAAATGATGTGAGAGCCCTTGGACTCGTCTGGACCCTAGAGTCATCTTAAATATAGAATTTGATATAAAAATGGCATATACTTGTCCCAGGCACCTTTCCTGTTTACTGTTATCTAAAAATTTCCACCTATATTCACTCTAATTCCCCTTTATAACACCAACTCCTACACCCCAGTGGACTCCCTTTTAAACTAAAGACATTCTTCTAATTCCTTGGGATACAAGGGCAGGGGAGCAATGGAAGTTTCTACAATTTCATTGATAAAGCATTACCAGGTTTTAGGCTCAAAAGCCCCTAAGAGGGGCATAATTTATCATTTTTATCCCTACTACTAGGATTAATAGTAGCATGGCCAAGAAAATTGAAAATGAACAGTTTTAACAGATTCTGTTATTAAACTCTGCACCAGCCTACCCATCATTTTAGTTTTGAAATAAGCTTTTACCATTTCACAAAAGGGCCTCATCAACTTTTAGAAGCTCTTTGTTAATTAGTAAGCTTCCAGACATTCTTTCCTTCCCATCATGAAAAGGATGATTTTCACTTTTGTTTTTTCCTGCTCCAAGAGAGATGCTCACTTCAGGGTGTTGAATGAGAAGTGAAACGCAAAGGAAAGTGGAAGTGATCCAACTGCAGAATGAGCAGTGTGTAGATGTTGAAGGCTTTTTAACAACAAAGACACTCTGGAAGCTTTAGCTAGGATTGAAAAGACAGGGGGCAAAAAATAGGCAAACGTTAAGACGCCAGTTGGGTGTCACAGATGGCACACTAAAAGTGCAAATGAATGCCACTCTGTAATCAGGAAGACAGTGATCTTCATCTCACTTAAAGGGACACTCACATCCTACTTAACAATTTGCCTTTGCATTTAATTATCTGTCCCAGGACTTGCCTCCCAACAAATCAGTCATTCCTTGCCCTTTATCCCAGTTTATTTTCCACTTAATATATATTGGGTTGACTTTTATCCTTGCTCTAAAAGGCAAATGACTCCGTATTTGTGCCAGAAAAGAACACCCATGCTAAACCTTTGTTCTGAGTGAGATGGGTACAAAAATCCTGCCTTGTTCTCCAAAGCAAGTAAAATCATTCTGAGCAATCCTAAGGGAATCTTTAAGCAGACTGCACGAGCCTTCACTCCTTTGTTCTCACTACACTTTCCTTACTCAAACACTGCCTTCTTCCATCACCTTAAATATGACACTCGGGGTTGGAAGAATAGGGGGAAAAGAAGGCACCTCGGGGTTAGTTTTAAGACTGGCTTACCTCTGGGGGCCTGTATTCTAAATTCCACTTATAAAAACTAGCAAAAGTGTGTAAATTATGCATTAAATAAGTTGCAAGACATATGAATTATATAAGTTCACAATGTAAAAAAAAAAAAAGAAAAAAAAAAAAAAACCATAGGCCTGCTAGTCCAGGAAAGCATGCCTGAAGCTTTGTAAAATCTGCAAAAATCAGTTGCTCAATAGCTGCAAACTCTGAGCGCTAGAAGAGAAGCTTGGGGTTTAGAGCACAGGCCAAAATATCATCTTGAGATTCTCAGAAAGGTTCTTGTTTTATTTCCCCACATATGTAACATCGTTGGGCAGGTCAGGAATGACGGTCCCATGCTCTCTTGTGCCTTCCGTTCCATATGATACGCATCAGGTACACGGTTGCCAACCTCTCTGACTCAGTTTCTCTGGCAGAGAATGAAAACTTCTGACGTGGGTGAAAGCAGATTAACTGGGGCAGGGCCTCATCATGCCGTCTTTGCTAGAAGACTTTTAAAAAACAGTAGTTGAAATAATTTTTTAAATAAATTTAACAGAAGACATGAACTGTGACTTCCTGAGATTCTTTCTCTGTTTGAAAACAACACTATAAAAAGACACAGGATTATCTTGCTTTGCATACAGGACTAATAAGTTGGCCCTACATTTAGGTGAGTTACAGCCACCACAGAATATTTGTGATAATCATGATTTCCAGGGACTATAGTTTAATGAACTCTCCTGACCTTCCTTTCCTGACCTCGTCCTACCATAAGGGCAGTAACAAGGGTCTGTGGGTAAACTGATAAATATCTACCAGTCTAAATAAGAATCACTGATCTTAAAAATTCACTTTGCTCTCTCTACATTTCTGGATCTAAAAGTAAGTTTCCAGTAAGCTATGGATATATAGCCTGGGTATTTTTAAAATCTAGTGTCTGCTCAGCATATATTGCATATAACATAAAAGCAATATATGAATATAACATTAGACCAATACAAAGCAAGTTATTGTTTTATAGTCAGAGGAATTTCTGGAACAGCATAGTCAAAATGGGCCTGTTGTATGAACATTTCCAACCTCTGTAAGTTCCCCTTACTTAGCTTATAGTAAACGAAGCCTACACTTAATAAATGTGAAATAAAAAGTAGTAACTTATAAAATACTGAAGATGAGCTCTTTTGTGTTCCTTGATTTTGATCTCAGTGACATGGAAAATCTGTCATTCTCATTCTAATGGGAGCAAATAAGTAGAAACCCAAGAAGAAAATTGGAGAAGGAAATGTCAACCCACTCCAGTATTCTTGCCTGGAGAATCCCAGGGACAGAGGAGCCTGGTGGGCTATATAACATTAGACCAATACAAAGCAAGTTATTGTTTTATAGTCAGAGGAATTTCTGGAACAGCATAGTCAAAATGGGCCTGTTGTATGAACATTTCCAACCTCTGTAAGTTCCCCTTACTTAGCTTATAGTAAACGAAGCCTACACTTAATAAATGTGAAATAAAAAGTAGTAACTTATAAAATACTGAAGATGAGCTCTTTTGTGTTCCTTGATTTTGATCTCAGTGACATGGAAAATCTGTCATTCTCATTCTAATGGGAGCAAATAAGTAGAAACCCAAGAAGAAAATTGGAGAAGGAAATGTCAACCCACTCCAGTATTCTTGCCTGGAGAATCCCAGGGACAGAGGAGCCTGGTGGGCTGCTGTCCATGGCGTTGCACAGAGTCGGACACGACTGAAGCAACTTAGCATGCATGCATGCCTCGGAGAAGGAAATGACAACCCACCCCAGTATTCTTGCCTGGAGAATCCCAGGGACAGAGGAGCCTGATGGGCTGCCGTCTGTGGGGTCACACAGAATCGGGGACGACTGAAGCGACTTAGCAGCAGCAGCAGCAAGAAGAAGAAAATAAAGAAACGCTCAGATTAATCACAGGCATGTGTTCATGTACACACACACACACACACGCACACACGCACAATTGATGGTGAGTATCTGCAGTGGTGCAGTTAAATGTCATCATCCCCTAAGCAGATCCTGGAAAAAAGCCTGTTTGAATTCTATCTAAATAATTACTTGAGAGTATCTTTAAATATCTAAGCCCTCACTCTGTGCATTTCAGGCTTTGGTGGCAAGAGGTATAGCATGGGCTCTAGATCAGCCTAGAACGATTAGGCTGCAAGTAGAGAGGGTCTGGGCGTGCACCCAAGGCTCTCATCGTTTCTGAGATGTGACCTCTGATGACCTATGACGTGCCCTGCATTTGCTGAGCACGGCTGTGACTTGCGTTTCTCCACATGTACTAATTCTGTCTCTCTCTTTTCTTTTCCATCCCAGGAGGTGAATTAGTTATCCCTCTTCTTGTAGAAGACCCCTTAGCTACCCCTCCTATTGCTACTCGTGCGCCTTCCATTACACCCCCCCCTACCTTCCGCCCCCTCCTCACCATTATTGAGACCACCAAAGATTCCCTGTCTATGACCTCTGAGGCGGGGTTACCTTGCTTGTCGGACCAAGGCAGCGATGGTTGTGATGATGATGGCTTGGTGATATCTGGGTATGGCTCAGGGGAAACCTTTGACTCTAACCTGCCCCCTACTGATGATGAAGATTTTCACACCACCTTCTCCTTGGTACAGATAAGAGTCTTTCCACTTCAATCTTCGAAGGTGGCTACAAAGCACATGCGCCCAAGTGGGAATCCAAGGACTTTAGACCTAACAAAGCCTCCGAAACTAGTAGGACTACTACCACATCTTTGTCCCCTGAGCTGATCCGCTTCACAGCTTCCTCCTCGTCTGGGATGGTGCCCAAATTGCCAGCTGGCAAAATGAATAACCGTGAGCTCAAACCCCAGCCTGATCTAGTCTTGCTTCCGTTGCCCACTGCCTATGAGCTAGACAGCACCAAACTGAAGAGCCCACTAATTACTTCCCCCATGTTCCGTAATGTGCCCACAGCAAACCCCACGGAGCCGGGCGTCCGACGGGTCCCGGGGGCCTCAGAGGTGATCCGCGAGTCCAGCAGCACCACAGGGATGGTCGTCGGCATTGTGGCTGCAGCCGCCCTCTGCATCTTGATCCTCCTGTACGCCATGTACAAGTACAGGAACAGGGACGAGGGCTCCTACCAGGTGGACGAGACGCGCAACTACATCAGCAACTCGGCGCAGAGCAACGGCGCGCTGCTCAAGGAGAAGCCGGCCAGCTCCAAGGGCGGCCACAAGAAACAGAAGAACAAGGACAAGGAGTACTACGTGTAGGCGCCGGGCCGCTCCGGCGCGAAGCCGAGCCCGCAGGCGCGCGCGTGCTTGGCAACCTGAGCGTTCCCGGGGGTCAGGACGGCCCCAGGACACGGGGCTGTGTGGACCGTGACTCCGGCGGGGAGGACCATTCGTGAACACACCACCAGGATGCACCGAGCCAGAAGGCGCCGGCCACGGGCTGCCTTGACGCAGCCGCCGCTCGGAGACAGGAAGTTCTTTCTGCCCTGCTGTGTCAGCCAGCACACACTTGCGCACGCTGGAGCGAGCAGGTGGCTCCCCACCCCCACCCTCGGCCCCCCAACTTTTCGCAGACTTGGAAGCTTCCTTCTCTTGAGGACCTTTCACCCAAGGTAGAAGACTTCATGGCTTACTTGTTCCATAACTCCAAGTGAGCTGTAATAATGTTTGTGAAGCTTGACTGTAATAATGTTTTTTTTTTTGTTTGTTTGTTTGTTTAATTATGTAAAAAACAAAAAAAGAAAAGAAAAGAAAAAAAAAGTTAAAAACAACAAAAACCCACCCTTATCTGGTTCTGGCCAGTGTGCGTGTAACTTTTCAAGATCTGAGGGGGAAAAAATGGCTTTTGGGTATTTGATTATTTTTTGAAAATAATTGGACATAAGAAGAAAAACAAAATCTCAGAAAACAAAAGTAAGAGAGACTATTGCCATATGAACTCAAAAGCTACCATGGTGTTCACTCTGCATATCAGGTTCTGCTGTTTCTAGAATCCGTTGTCTGTTTCTATATGATGCTTTGCTGAACACATAGCAAAATCATGGGATGGATGATAGTTTTGATTGGAAAAACTGGTCCCTCAGGATCAAATTCCACAATTTGCCACCCAAACCCTGAACAGATGTGGTTAGGGCTGGTTTTCTCAGAGCTATCCGCTTCACTTAACAATATTGTTCCTGTCCATGAGCCCAGCCGAATTGAGGTAAAGGAGATAGCCCCACAAATTAAAACAGAGCCTTTCCTAGGAAAGGGGGCCGGGGGGAGGTGGGCTGGATCTGTGACTGATTGAAATGCATGCGGATATAAGAGAAAAGACAATACAAGAAATCTGTTAAAGAATCAAAACGGACAATAGGGGAGTTCAACTTGTGACAGGACCACAAAAGGTCACACAAGCCAAACATGGCAGGACAGAGTGCAAAACTCATAGCTCTTCCCCTGCCCCCAACATGACAATGTTTTTCCTAGTGATTTAATTTTCCAGCCTGACATTTACAGATAACTCTATCCTTCCATTTGCTCACGTCTCCCTTCACCCATCTTTTCTAAAGATAAATAAATAACAAATGAATAAAGCTGCTGTGACACACACACACACAAAATGGAATTTAATAGTATAATATATATAAATAAATATATATACAGATATATTTATCATGGTATGTTTGATGGGATGATGAAACAGGAAAACTGTTACAATCTTAAAGTGGAATGAGAATGTTGTTTTCAAAGAAAATAACAAAACAACAAAAAAGTAAACCTTAAAATGTGAAGAAAGTGTGAGTTTTAGTTTTGTCACAGTTAACTGTGTCAAGGAGAATTAAAAAAAAAAACTCTTCTCAGATTTTGTTTACATATTTTACTACATTTTTGCTGGTATAGTTCCTTCGCCACCTGTGTACATAGCGCTTTGAGAGCTGTTCTTTCCTTTGTTTATTTCCGTTTGTTTGGTTTCTGTTCCAGTTGTCTTTCTTTCTGAAAAGAGGAATCAATGTACAGTAAAACGATAAACTGGTTCTGTGGCCATACCTAACCCGAAAGCAAGAGGCAAAGCAAGATGAATATTTACACGAAAATGAAACGTGTCCTCTGGAGGGTCAGATATATACAGTTTCTTTTGTACAGATGAAAATCAGTCAGCTGCTTAGATTTAGAAACCTACTCTTGCTGGTCTTTGTAAGTTGCATGAATATTTGACTTTGAGAAAATAAAGATGTGGGGCAAAAAATGCAATCTCAATGATGGTAGCCTTTACTAATGTGTACGGAAAGAGGTGTTCCTCATTATCCGATTTTTCAATGTGTTAAGAGTTTGGGATTATTTTGTTATCATTGGAAAAGACGGGATTATAAAGAGGTATCAAAGCACGATTTTAGATAACTTAAATGGCCCAGCCTATATGAAGTTGATTATATCTCGATGTCTGTAAAAGATTGCTGTTCTTGGAGTCTTGAGGTCTTGTGAACTGATTTCCTGCTTTCTTTCTTTGCATTTTTTTTTATTTGAGTAAAAATACATTTGTTATATTCCTTTTAGTGTAAGTTTCTATTTGGACAATTTTATGGGAACATGTGCATTCTGTATGTTAGCTTCTATCATATTCCTGTTGTTTTATGAGCAAACTCTTAAGAAATTTATTTTATGATGTTGTGAAGTTACTGCTTTTTTTCCCTTTTCTCTTTTATTTCATATTTGCATTTCGTTCAAGGATATGCTTAGCAATAAAATGTTCTTCCCAACCCTTGTATGATGATGCATTTTTATTTTCCAAACATTTATTAAAAGATCTTGCACTGGGGCTAAATATGATCATCATATGAGAAGTTAAGGAAACTAGGACCATGTTCATGTGAAATAAAATATTATAAATCAGTACTAATTGCTTATCTAAAGTTATCAAAAGTGATATATTTGTGGGCTAAGCAGTTATTGTCTGTCAACTGAGGCATTATTATTTAGGTTATTATTGTTTACATAATGATTGTTATTAAATTATTATTTAGATAAGGTAATCAGGAAGGAAAATCTTTCCTAAACAGGTAAGACTACAGAAGCATTTCATTCTGAAAAAAAATTATTAGATACTATATTTGTTTAAGTGTTTGGTAACATAAAGTATTTGCTGTAAGTTAACAAACTTTCAACAGTTTTCCAGTACCATGTTCTATCTGAAGCACTGGAAAGTTTTAGGTGGCTTCTTTCCAAGCCTCCTGCCATATTGAAATTTTTCAGAAAAATGCTAAATCCGAAGTCAAATTTAAGTGAGTGCTTAAATTTTAACAGCTTCTTTCTAGATTTTCAGATTACAAAATTCTGTAACATTCACTACAGCTGGAACCTTTGTCATATCTCAGCTGTCCTTGATATGCTGGTTCCTTAAGCACATGCTTACTTTGCCAACTAGATAATCCATGGTACTCTACATTTTTTATCATGATCTAGAAACATGGGTTAACTAAATACCTGTACTGTAGCCATATTTTGGTTACCAGTTTTTAAAGAATTATAATTAAAAACAAATATGATTAACCCTGTTCCTTCAGATTTCATTGGTGGAATGGTTATATTATTGACTACCGAGGAAATAGATAATGAGGCTTAATGATATTAAACTATGAAAAGTTCCTGTTTTTATTCCTGTCTCAGATAATTTACATAAAGTATTCAACTTGGCCAGAAGTTGAGGTAAGCACAGGAAGTATAGATTTAATAAAATGTTAACTTGCCAGAGAATTTTCAAGATGATGGGTAATATAGTAGAGTTTTCAAGATCTAAGTGGCATTTGCTCAGATACTTTGGTTAATGTCCATGAACAAAGGACTTTTTCATTGTCTCCATGAGGAAATATTGAGACTATGCCATCTCTTTCCATCTCTTTGGCTGTGGGTTTTGAAATCAGAAAAGCTTAGTTCATAAATCTTGGCTGTGAATCCTGGGTCTGTCCTTTATCAGTTGTCAAACCTTGAGTAAAGTGTGCAGCAACTTTAACTTTATCCATGAAACTGAAATGACATCGCCTTCCTGTTAGTGTTGTTCTACAATTAAATGAGCTCACTTGCATAAAAGTGCCTGGTTATAAGCACAGTGACTGGCCCATAGCCCTCAAACGGCAATGGTTAAATTGTCTTATTAGTCACCTGCTATTATTCTAGAAGAAAAAAATCCAAAATTCTTAAAAGTCCACAGACGATCACTGGAACAATCATTTTATTTCATTACCTAACATCATAATTGTTTTTATTCCTCTTTCAGTTGAAATCACACTGATACATTGATTCTTTGAGCTCTCCTTGAGCTTTACACCAGGAATGTGCATACCCCTATTAAAATCTACTTCAATCAACTCCTTCAATAGAAGTACCATAGTTTCAAATGATAAACTATTTTTTGCTTCAAAGGACAGTCTTCTGTGCTTCCCAAATCACAGTTTTTATTACCACAGTTCAGTTCAGTTGCTCAGTCGTGTCTGACTCTTTGCGACCCCATGAATCTGAGCACGCCAGGCCTCCCTGTCCATCACCATCTCTCAGAGTTCACTCAGACTCAAGTCCATCAACTCAAACTTCACTAGAGTCCTGTTTTTAGATTTGATGTACAGGGACCAAGAGTCTCAGCTTAAAGAAGGATAGTGAATGGATCTTTCCCTGAGCACCTATCATATTCATCAGAGCAATACAAATCATGATCACTCAGCTATCACTCAGCTTTGCTTCCTGAAAAACTTTCCTCCTGGCTGTGAGGTCTTGAAATCATGTGTTACAAATGCACCATATCAATTTATTCCTAAGAAGTGAAGACTTCAGTTTGAATCTTTCAGTTATAAGTTTCAGATGAACTGTCTAATAAAGCATTAATAGCCCATTGCTTAGCATCAGAATTTTTCCTAGAGAAAGAAAATCTTCGTGTTTTGTGGGAGGAGATGAAAACTTTTTGATTATGCTTAAATTTTACTGTTTCTCTTACTGCTGCCAAGCAGAGGTGGACTGAGGAACAGTGTTGAGTCCTGAATTATATCCAAATTGAAATCCACCTCTGGGTTGTATGAATCACCTTGTCCAAAGCTAAAGTGAAGATGTGTTTCTTCCCATGGTTTCTCCAAGCCCCCACTTCCCCACCATTGCCTTTTGCCTTAATCTAATACATTATGGAGTCAGACATGACTGAAGCGACTTAGCAGCAGCAGCAATGCATTATTTAATGGATTTTCTAATATTGAATCATTCTTGAAATTTGGAGTTAAGCCTGATTTTGTCCTGATGTATCTTTGTTTTTTATTTCTGAATTTGTTCATGAATATTTCACTAGGCATTTTTGGCCTCCAGGTCTATATACATATATAGTAACTCTTGGAAAAGTAAACAGATTTCTGATGCATATGCCACCCATTCCAATCATAACACTATTTGGACAAATGAAGTCATTAACCAGTGTACTCTGGTTATTGTCTAGAATAGATTAAAGTATTTCCCCAAAAAATTAAAAAGGAAAAGTCACAAGGCTGAGAAAACTAGGTATTAATTTTTAAATATTAACTCTACTTAGTATGTGACTTTGTCAACAGGTGATCACATTTTTCCATTCAAGTAGTTATTGGTCATCCAAATCATTGCTCCTAAAAATGGCTTGACTTTGACCTGATGTACTCTGTTTGCTTGATCCAAAATTTTACAATTTAATAGCCATGAAATGTATAACTCAAAGCCTATCCACAATAAGACAAAAACTTTTAAGAAATTAAGTCAGCCATTTAAATACCTATAATGGATATATTTATATGCATTAAATATATATGCTGCTAAGTCACTTCAGTCGTGTTCAACTCTGTGGGACCCCATAGATGGCAGCCCACTAGGCTCCTTCGTCCCTGGGATTCTCCAGGCAAGAACACTAGAGTGAGTTGCCATTTCCTTCTCCAATGCATGAAAGTGCAAAGTGAAAGTGAAGTTGCTCAGTCGTGTCCGACTCTTAGGGACCCCATGGACTGCAGCCTTTCAGGCTCCTCCATCCATGGGATTTTCCAGGCAAGAGTACTGGAGTGGGGTGCCATTGCCTTCTCCAATATATGAAATGACTATATATAGTAAATATATGTATCTATTTTATAAGAAAGGAAATTAATCACTATAGGATTAGGACATTAGGTTCAAATTCTCAGCCAAGACAAATTCTTAACTGACCTCTGTACATTTTGCCCACAAGGGATAGCTGCTGATTACTTGGGCTGATAAATAACAACCCTATTTACCACTGTTCATGACAGAAGACAAATCACAGTTGTTCTTTTCACGTGTGGGTTTTATTTTCAGCCCTTTACACTGAGCACAAACTCGCCTCTGGTTTCTAAACCTGTCGTGAGCAGTGGGCTGCTGCTCTTCTGCACATGATACAGTGGGTTTACCTTTTGTTTCTCATCACCAGCATTCAGTCACTTATTCATCCCTAACAAAGCACATACAAAGAGAAGAGGCCTTGTGGGTCAGACTCACTACCTGCCTGCCTGATTTTTCTGTACACAGGTGAGATATTCCTGTACATCTTCTGGGGACCCTAGAATGAGGGGGACTCGTTGGTGAATGGCTTCAGGCTTCACGTCCAGCACAGGTTGGGTGCCTGTGGTCGCCAGGCCTCCCGCCTGCTCGATGATGTAGGCCACAGGATTGCACTATACAGGAGCCGGAGCTGAGGAGAAACAGAGTCAGGTGGACAAGTGTTTCAAGTTACCATGATCCCCAAACCATGCATCTGAAGCTCCAGGAGGAATTCCAACTGCTGAGCCTGTCTCATTAGTGCGAGTACCTTTGCCCATCTCAGGGGAGGCGGCTGCCAGAGACCAACACTCTCCAGAAGGCTGGGTGCCCCAGCTGATGCTGATCACATATGCCTTTGGGGACACCTCTGGTCGATAGCTACCTGATCTTTGTGCTTATGAGAGACTTGGGAGTATGAGATCTTAGTGTTCACTTCTCACTAGTTCGTCAATGAGGTGAAGTGATTCTGGGTCCAGGTTAGGAGTCTCTACATGCCAGACCTTAAGGCCAATAAAGTCAAGCTTGGATGGGATTGGAGGGTCACCTAGAGAGTGCTGGGTGGTCTCTCAGGATAACCACAATGTCCAGGATGAGGGGGAGGAACAGCTCAAGTGTCAACTTGGCTTAAGAGTTTTCTGGTGTTTAGATGAACTTTTCTTTTGACCCCTTAGACTGAGTTGCCTAGTCTCTTGTTGCTTGCTCTCCCACAGCATCCTGTACTTCCCCTTTCGTGATAATCCTGGCTCTGAGGTTTGTTTAACATCTGCCTTCCTCCTTGGACACCCTCCCTTGAGGGCAGGGGAGGCATCTCTTAAGGTTGATGTTTGTGGCATCTTCATTCCTAGTACTGCCTGACATGTAGGAAGTGTCCAAACAAGGCTACAGTGTATGCTGCATAAGGGCTCCCAGTGGAGGGCAGAAATGGTGGGGAATCAGTTGTACCATTTTTTGCCAAGCCGGGTACATGGATCCAGTGCCTGTTCTGAGAAAGAAATGCCCTTCTAAAGGACACTAGGAGATGACTAGGTGTCAATCCTGTGTCCAGTTAGTATATGGTGAGTTGAATTGAAATGGGCTGATTGAATGTCCTTTCTGGATCTTTTTCTGTCATTATGGTTTGACTTCTTCCTCATCCCCTGACCCACAGCAGACACACACCACATGTCACATAGATTCAGGTGACATTCTTGCTGCATGCTCTGACTCTATATCACACTCTCCTCTCCTTCCTTCCCTCATAGGTATGAAATCTGTAACTTAAATTTCCTTTTCTATAATCAGCTTTCAAAGTGATTGATCCAGCTCTGCACAACTTCTTTCCATTCTTTTCTTCATAGTTCCATCTTGTGCTGATTTTTAAATTATTGTTATTTCAAAGAGAGGAAAATCTATTTCCAATATGAATTGGAGAGCCAGGCACTGAGCAGAAAGTAAATTAAAATTGTAGGGGGCATTTATTTCCATTTTGGGGAAACAGAATAGGATGCTTTTATTTGTATCATGTTAATTCAGATACTATTAAAAAATAGATAAATAGATAAGGACATGGATACTTACATCAAACTTACCTTGGAACCAAGTTTTGTTCTGACCTTAAAATATTGTTGTAGTAAACTCATTTTAAAACAGTGTCCAGATCTTCATGGTGCCTTTTACCTGCAGGCTATGTAATCTATATTTTCCCCCCACAATTAAAATCTACATTGCTCTACAGAGACAATAGGAGGAGACGCAGTCACACCCCACTACCCATCCACTCACATAACCATGGTTACAGAGACCATGAGAGCTAAAACATGGAGATCAGAACTCAGTGGTATCTAGAGCCTGTTATTTAGACTGAAGTAAATCAGAAAGAGAAAAACAAATATCATATATTAGCACATATGTATGGAACCTAGAAAACTGGTACTGATGAACCTATTTGCAGGGCAGGAATAGAGACGCAGACACAGAGGACAAACTTGTGGACACAGCAGGGGCAGGAGAGGGTGGGATGAATTGAGAGAGTAGCATTGAAACATATGTATTACCATATGTAAAATAGATAATGGTAAGTCTCTGTGTAACACAGAGAGCTCAAACCGGTGCTATGTTGGGATGGGATGGCGTGGGGAGTGGGAGGGAGATTCAAGAGGGAGGGGATATATGTATACTTATGGCTGATTCACATTGTCATAGGCAGAAACCAACACAACACTGTAAAGCAATTATCCTCCAAATAAAATATAAAAAAAGAAATCAATGCTACTTTGAATATGGTACTATGAATGTAGATCTATATACACAGTTATATATCTTATGGAAATATTTTTGTAATTATATGTAGATATTTTCTGACTAATTTTAAATCATCTTAATATTAGTAGCTAGTAGTAATTAGTCTTAATGTTCTCCTTGTTAGAATTGAGTAGATGGCAAATGTGGTTCTACCTAAGATTTCCACATCTTCTACTCGATCTCATGTAATACTCCTTAGCACTGTTCTGCTCACTAGATTTATCTGTCCAACAATCTAATATACAAGAGCTAAACCATCACAGGAAGAGAAATGCCTGATACACCAACCTGCATGTTAAAATCCTCTCTCTGGTTTCATGTGCTGTATTAGACTTCTTATCATGACTTTGAATCTGGCATTCAAATAATTCAGATGGGATCACCCACACTGAGAGATGCATATATGTGTGGCTAGCTGTTTGTGTGTCCGAGAATATGCAGACATTTATTTGAACTTGTCTTCTTACCTATGATTCTGTGACTGGCTAAAAATCAGACACCTTTCCATGGCAGGGTCTATTCAAGATAGATGCATTGGGATCATAGGATTCCCACTTGATAACACAGGTATTTTAGGTTTTGTTTCAAAAAGTTGCAATGAGATCTTCCCAACATAGTTCAGAAGTTCTTAGCCTGAATTTCTGGGAACTCTCTAGGAAATTCTTGGGTCATCTTCAGGTTATTGTGAACCCCCTGACAACATATGTAATGTGTATGTTTACATGTAATAAGTTTCATAAGTTTCATTAAGTTCTCAAAAGGATCTATGATCCAAAATCAGCTGGTAATGAAGCAAAAAGACAGACACAGCACATGGAAAGTGGAGGATGAACACAGCTGATTCACAGTGAATTGCGGAGCATGAGAGCCGCAGAAGTGACAGCCAGTGACAATCACCAACAACCTCAGCCTCCTACTCCAGCCTTCTACCACAACCTTAGAACTCTATTAATGGGATATATACTTCGTTTTTCTTCCACCTGCCCACGTGCAGACAGATGGTAGCCAAAACCAGGCATGATGAGAAAGAGAATTGTGACCGGCTCCCAGAGCAAATTCAGCCAGCGGACAGAGGAGACTTACCTTGCCCTTCGGACTTTTCTGGTTCGCTGGGTACAGGAAGATCCCTCCATAGACAAGGGTGCGGTGCACATCAGCAACCATGGAGCCCACGTACCTGGCCCCATAGGGAGCACTGCCGTCCTGGAGGATGGAGAGGGGAGAGGCAAGATGCAGTGGGTTTAGCAAGCAGTCAGCACCTGCTTCAGGTGACACATTCATGGGGTGTGAGCTCTGCTTTCCAGGTCCCCTTTCCTCTACCCACTAGCTTAGGAATTGAAATTATTATGTAGCTGACCACTAGGAGTTCCCAAACCTCAACAAGTAATTGGACTTATTAAATGTTGGACTACTTAAAGTGAGAGACAATATGTATCCTAAGACAGAAGATAATGAGAAAAAAAAAAAACACTGGAAAAAGAAATATAGACAAACACCAACTGCTGGGCTCCTCTTTGAATCTCCTTGGCCCTCACAGTTCAGAACACTTTTCAGCTTCTTGAAAACCAAATCCCCTTGAACCATGACAACTTTTGCACTTAGTGTAAGCAGCATTTATCCACTGGTAAAATTATTTTAAATATCTTTAGAAATCATTCAAAGAAATAAAACAGCTTCCGTGTAAATGTCAATTTCATTAGTCTTGTAATGAAAAGAAGATTTGCTCTGAAAGAAATAAGTCAAAGTTCATGATTTCCCTTACGTAGGGTATATCAGTAAGGCATGACTATCTGATGAAAGGGCTTCTTCGGGCAGGTTTGCTTTTTCCTCAGTGACCCATGTGAGATTTCTGTGTCTAATCTAATAATTCTCTGACAGTACAAGGAAACACCAAAAATTTTCAGAGCAAATATCCAATGCTTTGGGTGGCATCAGCCACTATAAGTGCATTGATTTTATAAGCATTTATATGCCAGACCTCTCCATCAGTGTGTGACACCCTTGGGGAAAAGACTGTCTGCTTGATTTTGGCATCATTCCCTGAGTTTAGCCTGGTGTGGGGCAAAAAGTAGCTGCTGGGGAAATACTTTCTGAAGTGCATACACATGCGATATTTTGAAAGCACTATTCAAGTTGTATGTTAAAATTACATGGGAGATTTTGCCTCCTCCATTTTATTTACATAATGATATTAAGTATACAAAACACCTTCAGATGCCAATTAAGAGACTCCTCAATAGGTAAAAGAATGCAGGTCTGAATTGGGGATGAAGAAAAGGGACTAACTTGAGTAGCTCAGAGGGTAAAGAGTCTGCCTGCAATTCAGGAGACCCAGGTTCGATCCCTGGGTCAGAAAGATCCCCTGGAGAAGGAAAAGGAAACTCACTCCAGTATTCTTGCCTGGAGAATCCCCATAGACAGCAAAATCTGGCTGGCTACAGTCCACGGGGTCACGAAGAGTCAGACACAACTGAGTGACTTCACTTTCACTTTTTGAGAAATATTTAGAAAATAGAGTTGGTAATGTCCAGTAAATGATTAGTCATGGGAATAAGAAAGAGATAATCCTCTGGATTCCCCAAACTTTGTTGGGAATGAATATGATGGTAGAACCAGTATAGGTCCAGAGAAGAAAACCAGAAAGTAGTAATCTTGGGAGATGGTGTGTGTGTGTTTGTGTGTGTGTAGAGTGGTGGGGGGGTGGGGAATAGGAGGATCAGAGTTGGATATGTGGAGTTCTAGGTGTCTGGAGGAGCAGGCAGATCTGAACCTTATGAGAAGAGACTAGATGAGATCACCCTGGGGGGACAAGTGTGAGCCAAAAGGTTTGTTGGGAATAGAGTACTATATATACCAAGACGGAAGCATAGGCAGAGCTATGGGAATTAATAAAAGAAGATGGTTAGGAAGATAGATAGAAAACTAGACACAAGGCTAAAGAAGACAAGTTTCATGAAGGACAGGGTGCTGTTATTGTTGTTTAGCCACCAAATTATGTCTGACTCTTTTGTAATCCCATGGACTGTAGCCCGCCAGGCTCCTCTGTCCTTGGGATTTCCCAAACAAGAATACTGGAGTGGGTTGCCATTTCTTTCTCTTGGGGATCTTCCAGACTCGGGGATTGAACCTGTTTCTCCCACATTAACAGATGGGATTCTTTACCACTGAGCCATCAGAGAAGCTGGAAAGGAAGAGTAAACAACCCTAAATGCATGGAGAGGTCAAGTAACGTAAGGTGGAAACATGATGCTGGATTATGTAAAAGAGGATTACAAAGGGTTGATATTGGAGCAAAGAGGGTTAAAGAAGGAATGAATGAAAGAAAAACTTAAAAAAAATGAAATCTTTCTTCCCACTTCTGGGTATTTATCCAAAAGAACTGGAAACAGAATCTCAAAGAGATATCTGCATATCCATGTTCATCCAAGCATTATTCACAATAGCCAAGAAGTGGAAGCAACCTAAGTGTCCATTGACAGATGGATGGATAAGGAAAATGTGGTATACACACACAGTAGGATACTATTTGGACTTTGAAAAAAAATCTTGTCACTTGCTCAACTGATATCAAGCAGGGTCCTTTAGGGCTCCTGGGCACAAAGACTTTCTGTGTCCCCCCATTTCTTTGATTACAGGAAGCAGCCTTCATTCAGCCTTCATGACCATCCCTGAGTTACAAAGGGCAGATTCAAGCAGTTGTTAATCAGAAAAGGGAGGGGATGGAAGATCAAGGAGAAACAGTCAAGAGCAGCCTTGGGACAAGGTCCTGTTTTCCCCATCAAAGAATACACACAACAATATCTTTGAACTATTTTGCAGATACTGAAACCCCCACAAGTGAAAGAAGATAACAATTAATGATGGTATGCCACCCACAAGCATGTAGACCTCAGACCAGTTGGACCTGAAGGTTGATGATGCTGACTCCAACTTAGCCCACCACCAACCTCTCAGAAGAATGTCCACAAGCTGATCACATCCTCTTTGGCAATTATTGTGAAACTTCTCACTATCTTCCCCAAGAGAGGACACATGATTTTGACAGTATGAGCCTGCTGTGTCCCCCTTTGCTGGAAAGGCAATAAAACTATTCTTTTCTACTTCACCCCAAATTCTGTCTCCAAGGTTCAATTCAGCACCAGTGTATGGAGAAGCTGAGCTTTCAGCATCACAACATGGATGAAACTTGAGGACACTGTGCCAAGTGAAATAAGCCAGTCAAAAAAAATGACAAATACAACATTATTTAACTTATATGAGGTATCTGAAGTAGTCAAATATATAGAAACACAAAGTAGGACATGGTTACTAGAGATGGGATGGGGTGAGGGGGAAGGAGAAAATGGTGAGTTGTTGTTCAATGGCTATAGAATTTCAGTTTTGCAAGAAGGAAATAGCAACCTACTCCAGTATTCTTGCCTGGAGAATTCCATGGACAAGAGAGCTGGGTGGGGGCTATAGCTCATGAGGTTGCAAAGAGTCAGACATGACTGAGCAACTAACACACACAGAGAGAAATAAAAAGTTGCAGAACAGAGAATAACATTTGTCTTATTGGAGTTTTATAGGAATATCACATCCTGATCTACCTGGGCAACTGCAAGAACAAAGGATCCCGACACCAAAAAGTTTGCAACAAACAACCACATCCTCTCCCTTTTTAGTACAAATAAGGCCTGAATTCTAACTCAGGCAAGATGGTTCTTTGGGACACTAATCCACCATCTTCTTGGTCTGCTGACTTTCCTAATAAAGTCCTTATTCCTTGCCCCAACAACTAGTCTTTCGATTTATTGGCTTGTCATGTGGCAAGCAGTAAGAGCTTGCACTCCTCAACATTACTTGACTGTTCTGGGCCTCAGTTCCTTTATTTGTAAAATGAGGGTTGTGGTATTAATACTTACTTTGTAATCTGTTGGAGAATTGAATGAGTTAGTACATGATAAGCACTTGGAACAGACACAGGACGCACTAGCTATGATTATCATGACTAATAGAAGAGTGCAGTCAGGATAGGAGGAACTGCTACTGGCAAGAGACAGAAATAGCAAAGGAGGACTGCTCTTTCCACAATGGTGGATGGTATAGAAAAGTGCTGGTCCACTTCCCATCTCCTTGGGGTGCGGCATGTGTAAGCAGAGCAGCCATAACACAAAGACCCTGCCAGAAAGCAATGGCTTCCAGAAGAATGAGGAGTGGGAGGGACACTGCCTGCACTCCCTGTAGATGGGCTTCCCAGGGCAAAACTACAGGACAGCAAGGGGACTCCCTTTCAAAACAGAATAGTCTATTTTCTCTCCTTTTTTTTTTAATGTAAGAGTAAACACTTATTTAAACACTTATTATTTAAAATAAGGGAGAAGGAATCACAACATATCACACATTTTTAAAAGCTGACTTACTATACTAAACACCATAAAATCCAGAAAAATAATATAGTATTTTTATTAATTAACTACCTGATATGCTTTTCCCTTTCCATTTTCTTGGTTGCATACTCTTTGATTGCCTCTGCAAATGACAATGGTTTTTGTAATAATTTCTAGAAAGAGTTACAATGATCTCTTTTCAGTGACATATTGCACATATTCATACATCAGAGAAAGTCAAGAACTCTGTAATATCAACTTCTAGAAACCACTATGAACAAGATGGCACATTTTGAAGACATTTTATGCATACACACATCCTATATATATACATATGTGTGGGCAGAAATACATTCACATGTATTTACTGGTGTAATCCATTTCGTTGACTGCCTATCTTGTGGACATGTCTCACTACCAATATATAAAGCAGGACTTAAATTTCTAATGGATGAATAGCTGTGTGGCACAGCACTTCACCAGAATATTGTGAATGCCCCAACCAACCCTTCCTGTTGGATACTTCAGTTGTTCCTTCGTTGTTGTTATGAAACAATGCTGCAGTGACATATCCTTGTTCATTTATCTCTGTTTTTATTTGATCAATTGGTTTTTTAGGATCAGTTTCTGGGGGAAATTTAGGATTAACTGAGTCAAAAGATAGAATATTTAATATTGGAAATCATACTGTCAGATTGCCCCACCCAGAAAGGTTGGGGGGTGAGGGGGGACATTTAAGTTTCCTTTAACATTTTATAAGAGAATTTATTTTCCCACACCACTGAGCACTATTCATCTGTCGACTCTGTGAGAATCTCAAATGTGGAAATGATGTTGTATTTTAATCTGCCTTTCTTTTTTATTAGCATCTTCCAATTTGCTGACTGGACATTCCTGTTTCTCTCATGACTTGCATGACCGTGCCCTTTGTCTGGTTTTCTGTTTGGGTGTTCATCCTTGTATTTGGGTCCTCGTGCAGTTAGACTCTTCACCTGTTGTTGGTCATACATGGGACGACTCCTTTGTTTCTCAGTTTGAAACTTCTCCTTCAAAGGGATTTATGGCTTTTTTTTTTTTTCCCCCCTAAGAGTTTGGTTTTCCAGTGGTAAAATAAGTATCTTCCTTTAATGGGTTCTAGAAGAAGTAACTTTTACCTTAGAATGGGAACTACTGTGAAATTATTGCCAAGACTGGGAACTTGTAAATAAATAATTTTGACTTTATCAACCTCACAATTCATATCCTATTACTTCTGCCCTTAAGATACCTGATGGGTTTGTGTGTGATGACAAAGGAGAGACACCAGAAACTGCACTTTTAAGATTTTTGCTTCAAGAACAAACAAGACAGAAAGAAGAAAACTCTCTAAAGCTTCAGTCTGAGGCAGTAGAGGTAGGTCCAACACCCTGCTAACCGAGTGCTTTGGACTCCATGGAATCCTGAGCACTTTTCTGCCTAGAGTTTGTGAAGGGCTTCCAGGGACAGCCAGGCTGGCACCTCACACCTCTGTCCTTCCAGTCACTTCCAGTGGGGTCAGACTTCACACTCTTGACCTGGAAACACTGTGACTCCCTCCCACACTTGTCTTAATAGGGCTTTTTGTATGTCCTGATGGGTTTGTGTGTGATGACAAAGGAGAGACACCAGAAACTGCACTTTTAAGATTTTTGCTTCAAGAACAAACAAAACAGAAAGAAGAAAACTCTCTAAAGCTTCAGTCTGAGGCAGTAGAGGTAGGTCCAACACCCTGCTAACCAAGTGCTCTGGACTCCATGGAATCCTGAGCACTTTTCTGCCTAGAGTTTGTGAAGGGCTTCCAGGGACAGCCAGGCTGGCACCTCACACCTCTGTCCTTCCAGTCACTTCCAGTGCAGGTCAGACTTCACACTCTTGCCCTGGAAACACTGTGACTCCCTCCCACACTTGTGTTAATAGGCTTTTTGTATGGCAGACATACTTATTGGATTGTTTGGGCTGTCTTAGCCACGTGAAGTCCAGGACTCGGTGTTCACCCTTAGAGCTGAAGACCTTTCTAAAACTTGGAGTAAACACCAGGTCCTGATTTTAAACCATGTGAAAGGGACCTTCACTTAAACATAACCGAGTGACCAGAATCTACACACATGGTAGCTCGGCAAAAAATGAGATGCTCTGGCCTGAAACTCTGGATTTTGAAAAATTGGTCTCTGCCTTCTTCATAGATAATTTCTCCTGGATAAACTAACCTAGAGAGTAATACCTTTAGTAGGTAAATCTTAGCTATGAGAGAAAGATATTGATTGCTAATGAAAAAAGTCAGAGTCTGCCGTGCTCACAGTGGTCAAAGCCACAAACAAGGGCAACAACTTCTTTCAGCCAGCCCCCCACAGCCATTTCCCAAACAGGAACCCACTGAGACAGTATTCTCCCTGCTTCTGTTTCAGGCTTTCTTCACTCACCTCAGGAAACTTCTTTTTCTGCACATATTCTGTGGTGGCAGCATCAAAATACTTGGCATAGCCCTCATTGAGGCTGTAAATCTTTCCTTTCTTTTTAATCTTGACATCTTTTTCCACCAAGACAAATTCACCAAGAGCCTAGAAAGGTGAAGGGAAATACCAGGAAGAAGAGAGAGATCAAGAAACAGAAGTCAACAGCACACACTCCAATAACCAGAGAACAATAACTGAGGTGGGCCTGCTGAAAGGACCCAGGGGGTAGCAAGGTCCTCCTGTAGCCTGTCCAGTGATGTTTTTATGAGACTTACAAATAACAGGGACAATGTGGAGCCTGCACAGGTAGAACAAGCTGCAATATGACAAAAAATAAAATAATTCAAAGGAATAAGAAGGAAAGTTTCCCTTGTAACTCTCATTTGTAAAGAACCTAGCTGTATTTATCCCCTCAAGTTCTCATCCCCAGTTAATCCCTGATATTTTCAGGAAGATTTGGGCCATCAACAATGAGAGGAAGAAGTTAACAGATGGGATTTGTCATGAAAGTGGGGATGTAATTAGACCACTAATTTGTGGTCCAGTTATTTTATCTTAATGACTCAATCTTGGAAGCCACTCAAATTTCCTTGCATCCCTAGGGACTTCCCTTGTGGTCCAGTGGTTAAGACTCCATGTTTACAATTCAGGGGGTGTAGGTTCGATCCCTGGTGGGGATCCTGAAAGCTGCGTGTCACAGCAAAAAAAAAAAAAAGAGAACAAAAAAGAGCAAAGTTCCTTGTATCTCAAGTATTCTTATACAGGGTAAAGAGGAAATCCCTTCAATCAGAAAGTGTATTCACTTGGCATGAAGAATCATTGATAAAATTTATTTTAATCCTCAGAAGTACTTATAAAAGTGCCCAGTCTCCCTATAGCCACTTGGTTCCTTTCTGCAGGGCATCCCTCAGGTATCTCTTTACCTGAGTGCTGGTGGTCTCATCTCTAGGGCTGCAATTAGCTAGCTGCAAATTCACTTTGAAAGGCTCAACCATCTCACTAAGTCATTAGGAAGGAAATCAAGACCTGGCAATCTAATCAGTTCTGATTAAACTTTGAAGACTGAGAAAGGAAAAATCCCCCAAGATGACAGCTCACAGCTAGAGATTCCTAATGAACATTGACAACACTCCGACAAAGAGAAAAAGCTATGCTGACCATGTCTGAAATAAGACAATGACAAGGCTATTAAACTGTAAAAATAACCAAACATGCTTCTTTTCTGTGAAATGTGTGTACTGACTGCTTTTTTACCAATGAATCATCACCTTCACTTTAACCTTCCCACCTCCCAAATAAAAACTGAGATACAAAATCATTAATTGTACCCATATCTAGATAATACCCAATCCAGAATTGACCCTCTCTTTCTCAAAGTCTCCTTAGAATCATCAAGCAAAAGCCCATGTTCTATATATAATAAGACCATTTAATAAGACAATGACAAGGCTATTAAACTGTAAAAATAACCAAACATGCTTCTTTTCTGTGAAATGTGTGTACTGAGTGCTTTTTTACCAATGAATCATCACCTTCACTTTAACCTTCCCACCTCCCAAATAAAAACTGAGATACAAAATCATTAATTGTACCCATATCTAGACAATACCCAATCCAGAATTGACCCTCTCTTTCTCAAAGTTTCCTTAGAATCATCAAGCAAAAGCCCATGTTCTATATATAATAAGACCATGCCACCTCCTCTCTCATCTGAGTGAGACAGTTGAATGGCATCACCAACTTGATGGACATGAGCAAAATCTGGGAGTTGGTGATGGACAGGGGGCTTGGCATGCTGCAGTCCATGAGATCACAGAGTTGGACAAGACTGAGCAACTGAACTGAACTGAACCCCCTCTCAGCACGAGGCCTCAGGGTTCTTCTAGAATGCCTTCTCCCAAGCTTAGTAAACCCAGCTTCTTAGGGAAGTTCTTGACAGTCTCTGGATCATGAACTTTAATAACCTGCTCTAGACATTTGTTGCTTTGGAGTAGCCCAGTGTGGAGTTCCACTTTTTAAAAGCACCTGAACTTCCTTTGAATAATTAACTCTTCCTATTGGATGCCAGTCTCGAAAGACTCTAAGCTGGACCTCCCCTAGCCCAAGGTCAAATACTTGACTTAGCTTGGCAAAATAATTACTCCTCCATGGCATTTGAAACCTGAGTGAGAGACACAGTATCATGGGTGGTGTCCAGACCAGGGGCAGTGCTGTGGGACTGGTCCTGTGAATCCTGTCTCCTAGACTTGCCCATCTCTAACCCGGGGCCTCAGCTTTTCTGTTAATGCAATAACACCCTTTACTTAGTTATCCAAGATCCTTGACTCTTATAGTTCAGTCACTCAGTCGTGTCTGATGCTTTGCAACCCCATGGACTGCAGCATGCCAGGTTTCCCTGTCCATCACCATCTCCTGGAGCCTGCTTAAACTTATGTCCATTTAGTCAGTGATGCCATCCAACCATCTCATCCTTTATCACCCCCTTCTCTTCCTGCCATCAGTCTTTCTCAGCATTAGGGTCTTTTCTAATGAGTTGGCTCTTCATATCAGGTTGCCAAAGTATTAGAGTTTCAGCTTCAACATCAGTCCTTCCAATGAACACCCAGGACTGATCTCCTTTAGGATGGACTGGTTGGATCTCCTTGCAGTCCAAGGGACTCTCAAGAGTCTTCTCCAACACCACAGGTCAAAAGCATCAATTCTTCAGTATTCATGTCCAACTTTTTGCCACTCCATGGACTGCAGCACACCAGGCCTCCCTGTCCATAGACAACTCCCAGAGTCCACTCAAACTCATGTCCATTGAGTCAGTGATGCCATCCAACCATCTCACCCTCTGTCGTCCCCTTCTCCTCTTGCCTTCAATCTTTCACAGCATCAGGATCTTATCAAATGACTTAGCTCTTCACATCATGTTGCCAAAGTATTGAAGTTTCAGCTTCAACATCAGTCCTTCCAATGAACACCCAGGACTGATCTCCTTTAGGATGGACTGGTTGGATCTCCTTGCAGTTCAATGGGCTCTCAAGAGTCTTCTCCAACACCACAGTTCAAAAGCATCAATTCTTCGGTGCTCAGCTTTCTTTATAGTCCAACTCTCACATCCATACATGACTACTGGAAAAACCATAGCCTTGACTAGATGGACCTTTGTTCGCAAAGTACTGTCTCTGCTTTTTAATACACTGTCTAGGTTGATCATAACTTTTTCCCAAGGAGTAAGCATCTTTTAATTTCAGGCCTGCAGTCAGCATCTGCAATGATTTTGGAGCCCCTCAAAATAAAGTCAGCCACTGTTTCCACTGTTTCCCTACCTGTTTGCCATGAAGTGATGGGACCAGATGTCAAAATCTTCATTTTCTGAATGTTGAGTTTTAAGCCAACTTTTTCACTCTTCTCTTTCACTTTCATCAAGAAGCTCTTTAGTTCTTCTTCACTTTCTGCCATAAGGGTGATGTCATCTTAATATCTGAGTTTATTGATATTTCTCCTGGCAATCTTGATTCCAGGAGAATCATACATGTGCTTCATACAGCTGAGCATTTCTCATGCGTACTCTGCATAAAAGTTAAACAAGCATGGTGAACTAAGAGCCTCTTGATAAAAGTGAAAGAGGAGAGTGAAAAAGTTGGCTTAAAACTCAACATTCAGAAAACGAAGATCATGGCATCTGGTCCCATCACTTCATGGGAAATAGATGGGGAAACAATGGAAACAGTGAGAGATTTTATTTTGAAGGGCTCCAAAATCACTGCAGATGGTGACTGCAGCCATGAAATTAAAATCGGCTTGCTCATTGGAAGGAAAGCTATGACCAACCTAGACAGCATATTAAAAGCAGAGACATTACTTTGCCAACAAAGGTCCATCTAGTCAAAGCTATGGTTTTTCCAGTAGTCATGTGTGGATGTGAGAGTTGGAATATAAAGAAAGCTGAGCACTGACGAATTGATGCTTTTGAACTGTGGTGTTGGAGAAGACTCTTGAGAGTCCCTTGGACTGCAAGGAGATCCAACCAGTCCATCCTAAAGGAGATCAGTCCTGAATATTCATTGGAAGGACTGATGCTGAAGCCGTACTCCAATACTTTTGCCACCTGATGTGAAGAACTGACTCATTTGAAAAGACCCTGATGCTGTGAAAGATTGAAGGCAAGAGGAGAAGGGGACAACAGAGAATGAGATGGTTGGATGGCATCACCAACTTGATGGACATGAGTTTGAGTAAGTTCCAGGAGTTGTTGATGGACAGGGAGGCCTGATGTGCTGCAGTCCATGGGGTCGCAAAGAATCAGACATGACTGAGTGACTGAACAGAATTGAATCTTTCATTCTAGAGGCTCCCCCAAAATCATTAATTCTCAGAATAGATACCTTGCTTCTATGAAATGATGGATTAGCTTGATCATAGCATTACAAAAGGGTTTCATAGTTAGCAAGTAAAAGTGTGTAGTAAATTTATTGTTTATTGTTTTTAGCATTTTCCATTGACATGATAAGATTGAAGGCAAGAGGAGAAGGGGACGACAGAGAATGAGATGGTTGGATGGCATCACCAACTTGATGGACATGAGTTTGAGTAAGTTCCAGGAGTTGTTGATGGACAGGGAGGCCTGATGTGCTGCAGTCCATGGGGTCGCAAAGAATCAGACATGACTGAGTGGCTGAACAGAATTGAATCTTTCATTCTAGAGGCTCCCTCAAAATCATTAATTCTCAGAATAGATACCTTGCTTCTATGAAATGATGGATTAGCTTGATCATAGCATTACAAAAGAGTTTCATAGTTAGCAAGTAAAAGTATGTGTAGTAAATTTATTGTTTATTGTTTTTAGCATTTTCCATTGACATGAAAATTTTAAGAACAGTTGATCTCCTGAACATTTTTAATGTACATTTGCCATGAAGGCTCAATCTTTGTTTATGAACTCTGTGTCTTTATCCAATTACTTCTTCCAGTCAGCACTGTGTTATATTTTTCATCCACCCAGAGGTTGTGCTTCTTCCCCTTCTGCTACTCCAATTTTATCATTGTGAAAAGTGTGGAGAATAACACAGTATCTGATAAAACAGCTTTCTATCAGTGACTCATCCTTTTGGGAAAAACATGTATATTAGGGGACATCGTCCAAACTGGTGTCCAGTAGGGTACCATAGTCCAATAGTCACATGTAGTTATTTAAATTAATTAAAATGAAATAAAATGTAAAAACCCAGTTTCTCAGTCACACTAACTCACTGCAAATGTTCAGTGGTCACAAAAGGCTAGTGGCCACCATACCAGACAGCACAGATTACAGAACATAACCATTATCACAGAAAATTCTACTGGATGGTGCTACTGTAAAGAATCCATGTTTGGGACTTCTTTGGTTGTTCAGAGGTTAAGATTCTTCACTTCCGATGCAGGGTCACCAACTGGATCCCTGGTCAGGGAACTAAGACCCTGCATGTTGCACAAAGTGGCCAAAAAACAAACAAACAAACAAAAAGAATCTATGCTTCTGTCTGGAAATTGGCAGCACTGGGATTCTTAAGTCACTGTATTTCCACAAACCACAGAAGCTGAATATATTTTTTTGATAATAAATTCCTTACAAACAGGGCCTGAGTGATACATTTGACCATGTAGAACCCCTCAAATACCCTCCCACAAACAGAGATTTTAATGTTTTTAGACGATGCTGTTGGTCCCCCAAACTAGACTCCCTGGCCCCCAAAGCAAGTATTTGGAATAACCAGTAAGTTATCCCAGGGGACAGAATTGAAGCACAAAGTCTCATACTTCATCACTAGGTACCTACTGGGTCAAGCATGAAGAGATCCACTCCTTGCCCTGTGGAAAGAGCCACCAGGGTTGCACTGCCATAGAGTGCATAGCCAGCAGCCACAATGTTGCGACCTGGCTGCAGGGCATCCTTTTCAGAAGGCTCATCCTCTGAGGTCTGCAAAAGAGAAAGGGAAACATTACTGTCTCTGGAGAGAGCCCTTTGCCAGCGGCAGCATCACCAACTCAATGGACATGAGTTTGAGCAAGCTCTGGGAGTTGGTGATGGACAGCGGTCCTTGGTGTGCTGCAGTCCGTGGGGCTGCAAAGAGTCAGACACAACTGAGCGACTGAACTGAACTGCACTGCACTTCAGATCTACTTGAATCACGGAAGAAAGTGTGGTTACAGATTTTCAAGCTGCAGTAAAGATAGCTGGAGGAAAAAAGTTGCCACGTTAATGACTAGGTCTAGCTGAGCCATTGCAAAGGCCATTCTTGGACTTCTCCATTTCCTGAACATAGTTGTCTCCATCCTGCCAAGAACAGCATGCCAAGGTGTTAAAATCACAGCCTCTCTTAAAAATCATAAGCCATGCTCCATAATGATTAAAATGACTAAGGTCATTGAGCTCTGATTTTGTGCAATATCTCATTCTACATACACAACAGCACTCCAAGATTGGTATCTTTATGGTCTCCATCAACCAGATGAAAAACTCAGAGCCTGAGTGATTGGATAATTCACCCAACATCAAGCAGAGCTGGAATCAACCCAGGCAGCTGCCTCTTCAAGGCCCTGCCCCTACCTGTTCCCACCCCCAGGGCCCAAGTCTACCAATCTGGACATTTTCTTGATGAAGCCTCTCTTGTTAGCTAACAGTGCTAACAGTGTGCATGGAAGTGGGAATTCAGTGAGACAGGATGAGGCAGGCATCCAAGGAAGAAGCAGTGAAGGTTCCTGATGGAAGGGGAGAGCCGCAGATGAGACTGGATTTCACAACCTGCTTTTCCAAGGATCTCTTGAAGGGCTTGTCCTTCCCTATCTTCTTATGCTCAAAAAAACAAGGAATCAAAGCTTATGAATTTGGAAAAAAAGAAGAGTGAACTTCCTTCCCACACTGTAAGAAGCTGATTGAATGGGGGAAGGAGAGGCAGGAACATGGCCACTGGGGTTCCTCAGTTCTTTTTCCACTGCTGTCTAAGATTCTGACTACACTGCACACACTTTGGAAGCAGTGGGGGAGAGGGGAATGTTTGCAGGAACACTCGGGCTCTGGTTCTACACCTTAACATCATTATGGATGGCAAATGTGAGAGGAGCTTTGAAGGAAAAGTGAATGGGCAGATCTGAATGAACTATTTTCAGAGCAACAGATCCAACTAGCTTCAGCTTCACACATTGAGCAAATAAATGTGACAAGTTGAAGCCCAAACTTGCTTCCCAAAGATCACCATACCCAAAGACTGTGGTGCTTCCTTTGCAAGGATCAAATCAAAAATTGTTAGCCTTACTGTTTCTGTCATTCGATTTTCTCCCATCTGTTTACTAGAGTAGCTACCACAGATATTCAGCTAGAGGCTGTGTTCTCTCTAGACACCAGTGAGTTTTGGCTAAAATGTTAGGGGAAACACTGACTGAAACCACCCACATTGGTCAGGCATTATAGTAACCACTTGCATGAGTTATTTAAGCCAGGAAGTCCTAAAGGAACACAGAACTAACAAGCCACCACCATATGGAAGAGTTGGGAAAAGGTCAAAAGGAGATACCACATGTCCTATCAACCTCTCAAAATTTTCCTTGCTGGAATCCATCTTGGCTGAGCAATGTATGTGCCAGTAGGCCAAAGTCAGAATGATTGGCCAGAGATGACCAGGAAATTAATCTCATCCCCATAAAACCCAAGACTGAGACGGGGAGCCATGTGGCAGAGCAGCCCTGGGTTCCTGCATCCTCTTGCTCATAACCGGGGCATCCCTTCCCAGTAACGTCTCTTGCTCTGTCAGCACATTGTCTCCTCGGACAATTCACTTCCGAGTGTTAGACAAGAACCCGCTCTTGGGCCCCGGAAGGGATCTCCCTTCCTGCAACAAAAAGACAGGTCCAGAAATACTACATAGAGATTTCCTCCGGAGCAGAAAATCCCAGAGAACTGGAAACTGATGGAAGTGAAAGATAACACATTTAAAGTTAGGAAGACAGACTTGGTGATTATGTTCCTAGGAAAGAGAATGATAGTGAGCTTGAATATTACACACACATTGGAAGCATGTCCATTATGATAATTAACTCCTGATAAAAAATGTGGTGGGGGGGTGGGGTGGGGCCATGCCATGTGGCTTGTAGGATCTTAGTTCCCCAACCAGGGATTTTAACCTGGGCCCCCAGGAATGAAATCATGGAGCCCTAACTACTGGACCATCAGGAAGTTCCTTAAAAAAAATTTCAAGGTAAAAAAATAAGTTGTAATTATATGAGATTTTATACCTTTTAAAGTACTGTCAGGGAGAAAGAAATTTTCCTCTACCTTTTTAAGTTCTTCAGGCTTTTCTAAGAATTATATTGATATCAGAAAAATTAACAGGATTTTAAAAAAGAGTTTAGTAATATGACATGGGAGAGACCCAGGAAAACTGTAACTCGCCAAAATGCCTAAAGCCCTCATCATCAGTTAAAGACAAAAGAGGATGTTGGAGGTAGTGGCTTGGGACTTCAGAGATGAGGAAGGCAATTCACACAGAGATGGAAAAGCAAATGTTTGGTAAACAAATGTTCCCTGGACCCAGTGGAGACAATCAGATAGAATGAAATTCTAACAAACAGATTCTGCTAAGTTCCTCCCTGTCTACAAGCCTAGTTTCATACTATAATATTGATGGTAATAGCTCCCTTCCAGAAACAAGATCTTACTATCCACATTGTTTTAGGCAACTGGGGTGTAGATTAAAGGTTCTTCCTGAGTCTTTCGGGCCTTAAAAATAATCAGCCTAAATGAATTTTCATGCCATGGAGACACTTTTGGGGGGGGGGAGGAATTTTGCTTCCCTACAACACAGCACTTTCACATTATGTTTTATGAAACAATGAAGAGGCTCTATAAAATTTTTTTGAAAGAGAATTTTTGTTTTTCAAAGAGAACTTTTCTCTTCTTTGAAAGAGAAGAGACGGAGGTCAGAAAGGTACACAGCATCTTGAAACCAGCCAGTGATAAAGCTGGGGCTTGACCTAAGTCTCTTGGTGGGAAGCCAGCATTCTTTTCAACAGCACTTGGAATATGGGGCCAAGTTTGCTGTCAGCTAGTGAAATCACAATGACTTTTCTTTTTTTGGCCATGCTGTGCAGCTTCTAAGATCTTATTTCCCCTCTCAGGGACTGAACCCCCACGCTTGGCAGTGAAAGCATAGAGTCCTAACCACTGGACGATCAGGGATTCTCTTAAGGCCTTTATTTTTACACCAAATTTTATCCTTTTTTTTAAAGATGCCACATTCCTTTTAATATTTTATTATTTTCATATTTCCTCAGGACTACAAAAACCACTAATTTAAAAATTAAAAAGTATATTCCCTTTAATATTTTTCCTTACTTTCACAATCTCGCATTCTAACCCTTTTTTTTTTCTTGCAGCTAGATACATTTTCAACCAACTTGCACATGTACTTGATAAATTCACTTTATTTCACTTTATTCCCAGGCCACATACAGATTCTGAGAACCAGGCTCTAGAGAAATGATTCTCAATGTGGCCAAGCAGCAGCATTATCACCTGGGATCTTGGAAATGTAAATTCTTGAACCTCACCCCAGGCCTACAGAAACAGAAACCCTGGGCCACCGGAATCAACCTTCGACACTGACGTGTGGGAGCTACTGCTCTACAGCATGGTCTCTTAAGGACTTTCAGCAAAGTGGAAGTCAAAGGCAGAACTGGATTTTTTATTAAAATCTTTAGTTTTCCCCATTGAAGTTTCTGAAGTATCTTCATTTTAGTCATCAGAAGGATTATATTTTCTGTGTATGAAACCAGAGTTCTGTTTTCCGATTTCTCCCAAACTAGAGCCTATTCTTTCTCAGAGCTGTGATCCTGCAGCCTCCGCTTGGCATCACACCTTGTCCTTGGTCCTCTAGACTCTGCACTGGGGCTTGAAAAGAACCACTCCTCCCCCTTTGGCTTTCTGGCTTTGAATTACAAATAAACCTCACTGCCCTTCAGTTCAGTTCAGTCTCTCAGTCGTGTCCAACTCTTTGTGACCCCATGGACTGCAGCATGCCAGGCCTCCCTGTCCATCAAGAACTCCCAGAGCTTGCTTAAACTCATGTCCATGGGTCGGTGGTGTCATCCATTTCATCCTCTGTTGTCCCCTTCTCCTCCTGTCTTCAGTCTTTCCCAGCATCAGGGTCTTTTCAAATGAGTCAGTTCTTCACATCAGGTGGCAAAAGTATTAGAGTACAGCTTCAGCATCAGTCCTTCCAATGAATATTCAGGACTGATCTCCTTTAGGATGGACTGGTTGAATCTTCTTGCAGTCCAAGGGACTCTCAAGAGTCTTCTACAACACCACAGTTCAAAAGCATCAATTCTTCGGTGCTCAGCTTTTTTTATATTCCAACTCTCACATCCACACATGACTACTGGAAAAACCATAGCTTTGACTAGATGGACCTTTGTTGGCAAAGTAACATCTCTGCTTTTTAATACTTTGTCTAGGTTGCTCATAGTTTTTCTTGCAATGAACAAGCGTCTTTTAATTTCATGGCTGTAGTCAGCATCTGCAATGATTTTGGAGCCCCCCAAAATAAAATCTCTCACTGTTTCCATTGTTTCTCCATCTATTTCCCATAAAGTGATGCGACCGGATGTCATGATCTTAGTTTTCTGAATAGTTTTCTGAATGTTGAGTTTTAAGCCAACTTTTTCACTCTCCTCTTCCATTTTCATCAAGAGGCTTTTTAGTTCACTAGCCTTAGAAAAATTTAAGCAATACTTTCTAGACCCAGGGCTTCCCTCCAGCTATTGCCTCATCTCTGTCTTCATCTAGTTTCTGGAATGGAGAACATCTGTCTACACTAGTTATCTCCCTTCTCCTGTCCTCACTGCAGGCTGCCACTAAATTGGGCATACACTTTCCAGCCTTCCTCTTACTCTGCCTCTTGACAGCACTGGATCCAGTGGCTGTCACCTCATTCATGAAATGTTCTCTCCTGAGCTTCTGCCCACTTCCCTCTTTTCTGAATTTCTTTCTAAGACTCTCCATATGCCTTCTCATTTGCTTTTGCCAACTCCCCTTCTTCTGAACTTTTAAACATCAGTGCTCCTCTTGGTTCTTTCCAGCACTCAGAATATCCAGCCAGAACATCTAAAGAACTTTCTTCATTGCCACCTTGTGGAATGTGGTGACTCCAACTGGCCCACTCTATGCTCCAGAAATCTGTTTGGGGCTACAGCATTCTGGTGAATATCCACATAGAAGTTATTGGGTGACCATCTTTCCTCTGTCACTGGCTAGAGAACAAGAGAAAACTGGGAAGGTGAGATGAGAGACTTCAAGGGAAAAAGCTCTCCTGGCCTGACCTTCTCTGGTCCAGTCCCTCTCTGAAGCTTTGGGGTTTCCTGACTCATCCCTGACATTTATAACAGAATCTTAATAAAGCTCTTTTCTCTTTATATTCTACACACTTCTTGGCCATTTCACCTGCAGCCAAAATTCTAAGCCCCACACAGATGCTGCCTCCCAGACCTACAGCTCCATCTCTTCTGAGAGACCAGATTTGGAGTCATCTGCCCACCAGACATTCCTGCTCAGATATTCCATAGATGCCTCAATCTTAATATGTCTGAGATGGACTTCTCTGCCCCTTCTCACCCACCCCTCCCCAAATTCCTGATCTTCTCCCACTGCTGCCCATCTTGAAAAATAGTTCCTGGAGCAACTTGAGTGTCACCCTCCCCACCGTCTCCTGACCATCCTTCTCGCCCTCATCCATAGCCTTTCAATCATTCAGTCCAGTCAGTCCTGCTAGCTGTCTCTGCAGGACCATGCCTTCCTCTCTATCCACCCCCACCACTACTTGGTCTGAACAAACCATCACCTTCTGCCTGGTCTCCTGACTTCATCCTCACCCTGCCCTCACCTATGACCCTTCTCTTCTAGAAACATTTCACTGATTTCCCACTGCCTCGGTGTCCAATATTCCTAACTCCTTTTACCAGATCTTCCAGACTTGGCCCCTGCTGGCTGACCAGCTTTGTTCAACACCATCCTCTGCCCCTCTAAACCAAGGCCCTGTGTTACAGCAACACCAAGCTTATTTTCTCTTCTTGAACATTCCATCCTGCATGTGAACTCCGGGACTCCGCCTGTGCATTTGTTTCTAGTTGAAATGGCTTTCTCCTTTCTCCCATAACTTTTGCCTGAGGAACTCACAGTCAGCCTTCAAGTTTCAGATAAAACATCAGCTTCCCCATGGAAGCCTTCCCAGACTTCAGGGTTTGGTCTTCTGGGTACTCAATGCTTTTCCTCCAACACGCCCAACATAACTCATTGGCATGATTGATGTCTGGCTTCCTAAATAGGCTGTAAGCTCCATGCTGGCAGTTCTGACTGTCTTGTTTACATCTGCTTTCCTACCTCCGAGTGCAATCTGGTCCGTGGTTGTTGCATTCAGTTCATACACACATGCTGCTGCTAAGTCGCTTCAGTCGTGTCCGACTCTGTGCGACCCCATAGACGGCAGCCCACCAGGCTCCCCCGTCCCCGGGATTCTCCAGGCAAGAACACTGGAGTGGGTTGCCATTTCCTTCTCCAATGCATGAAACTGAAAAATGAAAGTGAAGTCACTCAGTCGTGTCTGACTCTTCGCGACCCCATGGACTGCAGCCTACCAGGCTCCTCCGTCCATGGGATTTTCCAGGCAAGAGTACTGGAGTGGGGTGCCACTGCCCTCTCCATCATACACACATATACACACATATACATATGCAAATTTATTCACACTCATATATACTTTTTCACCAGTATTCTGAATAGTCTATTATATGGACACCCCAAATTTAATTAATCTCTGTCACTTAAAGTTTAGGTTTTTCCTAAATTTAAAAAACATTTTTGGACACCCTGGTGATCCAGTGGTAAAGAGTCTGCCTGCCAATCCTGGGGACACAGATTGCACAGGAAGATTCCACATGCCACCAGGCAAATAAACCCATACATCACAACTACTGAGCCCACATTTTAGAGCCGCAAGCCACAACTACTGAAGCCTGCATACCCTAGACCCGTGCACTGCAACATGAGAAGCCACAACAACAAGAAGCATGCACACTGCAACTAGAGAATAGCTCCCTCTTGCAGCAACTAGACAAAGCCTTCACATAACAATGAAGACCCAGCACAAGCAAAAATGAAATAAATTTTTTAAAAATTTCTTTTAAGATTTTACTTAAAAATAATTATATATCCACAAGAAGTTGCACAGGTAATACAGAGAGATCTTGTGCACCTTTCATCCAATTTCCCCAAATAGTTACATTTTATATATTTTATGATAGTACAATATTAAAACCAGGACCTGACATTGGTATTAAGTGCATGTATAGCTCTATGGCATTTTAACATGAGTAGATTATGTACACACCACCACATAAAGATACAGCACTTAATTTGCATTTTCTAATTTGCATTTTCCTAATGACAACATTCAGAAAATGAAGATCATGGCATCTGGTCCCATCACTTCATGGGAAATAGATGGGGAAACAGTGGAAATAGTGTCAGACTTTATTTTTGGGGGGCTCCAAAATCACTGCAGATGGTGACTGCAGCCATGAAATTAAAAGACGCTTACTCCTTGGAAGAAAAGTTATGACCAACCTAGACAGCATATTCAAAAGCAGAGACATTACTTTGCCAACTAAGGTCCATCTAGTCAAGGCTATGGTTTTTCCTGTGGTCATGTCTGGATGTGAGAGTTGGACTGTGAAGAAGGCTGAGCGGCAAAGAATTGGTGCTTTTGAACTGTGGTGTTGGGGAAGACTCTTGAGAGTCCCTTGGACTGCAAGATCCAACCAGTCCATTCTGAAGGAGATCGGCCCTGGGATTTCTTTGGAAGGAATGATGCTAAAGCTGAAGCTCCAGTACTTTGGCCACCTCATGCGAAGAGTTGACTCATTGGAAAAGACTGATGCTGGGAGGGATTGGGGGCAGGAGGAGAAGGGGACGACCGAGGATGAGATGGCTGGATGGCATCACTGACTCGATGGACTGAATCTGAGTGAACTCCGGGAGTTCGTGATGGACAGGGAGGCCTGGCATGCTGCGATTCATGTGATCGCAGAGTCGGACACGACTGAGCGACTGAACTGAACTGAACTGAACTGAATGACTTGTGATGTTGGACATTTTTCATATGCTTATTTGCCAAAAAACTTATCTGTTCTGTGACATGTCTCTTCATATTCTATGTTTGGCATTTTTACAGTTGAGTTTTGAAAGTTCTTTTATAGTCTAGGTATGAGTCCTTTGTCAGGTATGTGCTTTACAAATATTCTCTATAGTTTTTATATTCATCCCCTTAACAGAGCTCTTTGCAGAGCAAAAGTTTTTAATTTTAACGAAATCCAACTGTTATTTAAAAAAATTTTATGGATCGTAATTTTGGAATTAGGTCTAAGAACTTAAGCCCTAATTTCTAGAGATTTTTATCTTATGTTTTACTATAATTTGTTTTTTAAGTTTAACACTTAAGGAGTTCCCTGGTGGCTCAGTGGTTAGGATTCCAGGCTTTCACGTAACAACCCAAGTTCAGTCTCTGGTCAGGGAACTGAGATTCCACAAGTTGTGTGGTGGGGCCAAAAAAATAACAAAAGATAAAGTTTTAGGACTTCCCTGGTGGTGTAAATGCAAATCTGCCTGTCAATGCAGAGGACACCAGTTCGATCCCTGTTCCAAAAAGATCCCACATGCCCCAGAACTAAGCCCATGTGCCACAACCACTGGACCTGTGTTCTGCAGCTCAGTGCTGCAACTACTGGTCCCACTCGTCTAGACACCCACTCTCTGCGCAAGAGAAGCAACTATTTTGTAAATAAATTTATTTGTACTCTTTTCTTAATGTGTGTGTTAGTCACTCAGTCGTGTCCGAATCTTTGTGACCCCATGGGTGGTAGCCTGCCAGGCTCCTCTGTCCATGGGATTTCCCAGGCAAGAATACTGGAGTGGGTAGTCATTTCTTCTCCAAGGCAAATTCCTGACCCAGCGATTGAACCCAGGTCTTCTGAATTGCAGCAGATTCTTTACCATCTGAGCCACCAGGGAAGCCCACTCTTTTTTTGTAGATTCCACATATAAGCAGACATAGAGTTACAGACATGAAAAATAAACTTATGGTTTGTTGTTAGCGGTGGTCAGTCACTAAGTAGTATCCCACTCTTTGAGACTCCATGGCCTGCAGCATGCCAGATCCCTCCATCCACTTCTATCTCCCTGAGTTGTCTTATATTCATGTCCATTGAGTCTGTGATGTTTTCTAACCATCTCATCATTTGCCACCCTCTTCTCCTTTTGCCTTCAATCTTTCTCAGTTATCAGGGTCTTTTCAGAAAATAAAGATCATGGCATCCAGTCCCATCACTTCATGGGAAATAGACAGGGAAACAGTGGAAATAGTGTCAGACTTTATTTTTCTGGGCTCCAAAATCACTGCAGATGGTGACTGCAGCCATGAAATTAAAAGACGTTTACTCCTTGGAAGAAAAGTTATGACCAATCTAGATAGCATATTCAAAAGCAGAGATATTACTTTGCCAACTAAGGTCTGTCTAGTCAAGGCTATGGTTTTTCCAGTAGTCATGTATGGATGTGAGCTGGACTGTAAAGCAGGCTGAGCGCCGAAGAATTGATGCTTTTGAACTGTGGTGTTGGAGAAGACTCTTGAGAGTCCCTTGGACTGCAATGAGATCCAATCAGTCCATTTAGCCCTGGGATTTCTTTGGAAGGAATGATGCTAAAGCTGAAGCTCCAGTACTTTGGCCACCTCATGCGAAGAGTTGACTCATTGGAAAAGACTCTGATGCTGGGAGGGATTGGGAGCAGGAGGAGAAGGGGACGACAGAGGATGAGATGGCTGGATGGCGTCACTGACTCCATGGGCATGGGTCTGTGTGAACTCCAGGAGTTGGTGATGGACAGGGAGGCCTGGCGTGCTGGGATTCATGGGGTCGCAAAGAGTTGGACACGACTGAGCGACTGAACTGAACTGAACTGAGGGTCTTTTCCAATGAGTCTGCTCTTACTATCAGGTGGCCAAAAATTGGAGCTTCAGCTTTAGCATTAGTCCTCCCAATGAATATTCAGGGTTGATTTCCTTTAGAATTGACTGATTTGATCTCCTTGTATTCCAAGGAACTCTCAAGAGTCTCTTTCAGTACCTCAATGCAAAAGCATCAATTATTCAGCACTCAACATCCTTTAGGGTCCAAGTCTCACATCCATACATGACTACTGGAAAAATCATAGCCTTGACTGTATGGACCTTTGTTGGCCAAGTGATGTCTGTGCTTTTTAATACGCTGTGTAGGTTTGTCATAGCTTTCCTTCCAAGGAGCAAGTGTCTTTTAATTTCATGGCTGTAGTCACCGTCCTCAGTGATTTTAGAGCCCAAGAAAATAAAATCTGCCACTGCTTCCACTTTTCCCCCTTCTACTTGCATGAAGTGATGGTATTGAATGCCAAGATCTTAGTTTTTTGAATGTTGATTTTCAAGCCAGTGTTTTCAGTCTCTTCTTTCACCTTCATCAAGAGGCTCTTTACTTTCTCTTCACTTTCTTCAGTGTATGATATCATCTGAATATCTGAGGTTGTTGCTGTTTCTCCTGACAATCTTGATTCCAGCTTATGATTCATCCAGCCTGGCATTTTGCATGATGTACTCTGTATACAAGTTAAATAAGCAGGGTGACAATATACAGCCTTGTCATACTCCTTTCCCAATTTGGAAACAGTCAGTTGTTCCACTTGCAGTTCTGTTACTTCTTTACCCACATACAGGTTTCTCAGGAGACAGATAAGATGGTCTGGTACTCCTATCTCTTAAAGAATTTCCCACAGTTTATTGTGATTCACACAGTCAAAGGCTTCAGCATAGTCAATGAAGCAGAAGTAACATTTTCCTGGTTCTCCATTGCTTTCTCCATGATCCAAAAAGTGTTGGCAATTTTACCTCTAATTACTCTGCCTTTTCTAAATCCGACTTGTACATGTGGAAGTTCTTGGTTCACATACTGTTGAAGCCTAGCTTGAAGAATTTTGAGCATTATCTTGCTAGCATGTGAATAAGTGTGATTGTATGGTAGTTTGAACATTTTTTGCCATTATCCTTCTTTGGAACTGGAATCAAAACCGACCAACAGTCCTGTGTCAACTTCTGAGTCTTCCGAATTTGCTGATATATTGACTGCAGCAGTTGAATAGCATCATCATTTAGGATTTTAAATAGCTCAGCTGGAATTCTATCACCTCCACTAGGTTTGCTCATAGTAATGCTTCCTTAGGCCCACTTGACTTCACGCTGCAGGATGTCTGGCTCTAGTTGAGTGACCAAACTACTGTGGTTATCTGAGTGATTAAGGCCTTTTTATATTGTGCTATGTACTCTTGCCAACTCTTCATAATCTCTTCTGCTTCTGTTAGGTCCTTATCTTTTCTGTGCTTTATCGTGCCTATCCTTGCATGAAATGTTTCCTTGATATCTCCAGTTTTTTTGAAGAAATTTCTAGCTTTTCCCATTCTATCATTTTCCTCCTTCTCTTTGTATTGTTCATTTAAGAAGGCCTTCTTATCTCTCTTGCTTTCTATGAACTTTGAATTCAGTTGAGTATATCTCTTTCTCCCTTGCCTCTTGCTTCTCTCCTTTCCTCAGTTAAAGCTGCCCCAGACAACCACTTTGCCTTGTTGCATTTGTTTTTCCTTTGGGATGGTTTTGGTCACAGCCTCCTATACTGTGTTATGAACCTCCATCCATAGTTCTTCAGGCACTCTGTCTACCAGATCTAATACCTTTAATCTGTTGGTCACCTCCACTGTATAATCATAAGAGATCTGATTTAGGTTATACCTGAATGGCAAATGGGTTCCAAATCAGAAAAGGAGTACATCAATACTGTATATTGTCACCCTGCTTGTTTAAATTATATGCAGAGTACATCATGAGAAATGCTGGACTGGATGAAGCACAAGCTGGAATCAAGATTGCCAGGAGAAATATCAATAACCTCAGATATGCAGATGACACTACCCTTATGGCAGAAAGTGAAGAGGAACTAAATAGCCTCTTGATGAAAGTGAAAGAGGAGATGAACAAGTTGGCTTAAAGCTCAGCATTCAGAAAACGAAGATCATGGCATCCGGTCCCATCATTTCATGGGAAATAGATGGGAAAACAGTGGAAACAGTGGCAGACTTTATTGATTGGGGCTCCAAAATCACTGCAGATGGTGACTGCAGCCATGAAATAAAAAGATGCTTGCTCATTGCAAGAAACTTTGACCATCTAGACAGCATATTGATAAAAAGCAGAGACATTACTTTGCCAAAAAAATGCCCATCTAGTCAAAGCTATGGTTTTTCCAGTAGTCACGTATGGATGTGAGAGTTGGAATATAAAGAAAGCTGAGCACAGAAGAATTGATGCTTTTGAACTGCGGTGTTGTAGAAGACTCTTGAGAGTCCCTTGAACTGCAAGGAGATTCAACCAGTCCATCCTAAAGGAGATCAGTTCAGTTCAGTTCAATTCAGTCGCTTGTCTTGTCCGACTCCCTGCGACTCGATGAAACACAGAACGCCAGGCCTCTGTGTCCATCACCAACTCCCGGAGTTAATTCAGACTCATGTCCACTGAGTCGGTGATGCCACCTAACCATCTTATCCTCTGTCATCCCCTTCTCCTCCTGCCTTCAATCTTTCCCAACATCAGGGTCTTTTCCAATGAATCAGCTCTTCGCATCAGGTGGCCAAAGTATTGGAGTTTCAGGTTCAACATCAGTCCTTCCAATGAACACCCAGGATTGATTTCCTTTAGGATGGATTGGTTGGATCTCATTGGAGTCCAAGGAACTCTCAAGGGTCTTCTCCAGCACCACAGTTCAAAAGCATCAATTCTTCAGCACTCAGCTTTCTTTATAGTCCAACTCTCACATCCATACATGAGTAATGGAAAAATCATAGCCTTGATTAGATGGAATTTTGTTGACAAAGTAATCTCTTTGCCTTTTAATATGCTGTCTAGGTTGGTCAAACCTTTCCTTCCAAGGAGCAAGCATCTTTTAATTTCATGGCTGCAATCACCATCTGCAGTGATTTTGGAGCCCAAAAAAATAAGTTTGACACTGTTTCCCCATCTATTTTCCATAAAGTGATGGGACCAGATGCCATGATCTTCATTTTCAGAATGTTGAGCTTTAAGCCAACTTTTTCACTCTCCTCTTTTACTTTCATCAAGAGGCTCTTTAGTTCTTCTTCACTTTCTGCCGTAAGGGTGGTGTCATCTGCATATCTGAGGTTATTGATATTTCTCCTGGCAATCTTGATTCCAACTTGTGCTTCTTCCAGCGCAGGGTTTCTCATGATGTACTCTACATATAAGATAAATAAGCAGAGTGACAATATTCAGCCTTGACGTACTCCTTTTCCTATTTGGAAGCAGTCTGTTGCTCCATGTCCAGTTCTAACTGTTGCCTCCTGACCTGCATATAGGTTTCTCAAGAGGCAGGTCAGGTGGTCTAGTATTCCCGTCTCTTTCAGAATTTTCCACAGTTTATTGTGATCCACACAGTCAAAGGCTTTGGCATAGTCAATAAAGCAGAAATAGATGTTTTTCTGGAACTCTCTTGCTTTTTCGATGATTCAGCAAATTTTGACAATTTGATCTCTGGTTCCTCTGCCTTTTCTAAAACCAGCTTGAACATCTGGAAGTTCATGCTTCATCTATCACTGAAGCTTGGCTTGGAGAATTTTGAGCATTATTTTACTAGTGTGTGAGATGAGTGCAATTGTGTAATAGTTTGAGCATCCTTTGGCATTGCCTTTCTTTGGGATTGGAATGAAAACTGACCTTTCCCAGTCCTGTGGCCACTGCTGAGTTTTCCAAATTTGCTGGCATATTGAGTGCAGCACTTTCACAGCATCATCTTTTAGGATGGGAAATAGGTCAACTGGAATCTTCACACTGTTCTTCATAGTAGCTGTACGAGTTTGCATTCCCCACAATGGTGTAAGAGGGTTCCCTTTTCTCCAAACTCTCTCCAGCATTTATTGTTTGTAGACTTTTGGAAGGGCTTCCCTGGTGGCTCAGAGGTTAAAGCGTCTGCCTCCAATGCAGGAGACCCAGGTTCGATCCCTGTGATTATACAGTGGAAGTGAGAAATAGATTTAAAGGTCTAGATCTGATAGATAGAGTGCCTGATGAATTATGGAATAAGGAAGATAAGTAGTAAACAGGAATGTAGCCTGAGTTACAATGTGATCACAAGTTAACCATAGGACGCATTAGAGGAGGTAGATAATACATGATAAGGCTGATTCTGAGAATCACCAAAGCAGGAACTCTGTTTGAGGAGCAACAATGATTTATGGAGATAATAAATCTGGGAGAGGGGGAACTGAAAATGTCAAACCTCTGACCTAATGTTTTTGTAAAGTTATAAAAGAAAATCTTAAACTTGAAATAAACAGGCAGTCGGAGAAAACTGAGAGGCTGTCTCATTACTCGCTGACAATATCCATCTCTTCAGATTGAATTCCTGGCTGCAGGAGCTGGTTTCCAGCACCTATAGTTGTCTTTCTGTTATGTTCCAAGTTATTTCTGTTTCAGAGTCCTGTCTTTGAGGTAATCCAGTCACAGTAAGCAAGCACTCGAGTGTAGACACCTGGTTTATTCTTTTTACCACAGCCTTCTCCCATGCTTAGTATTCCAATAAGGTGCAAGATGTTCCTAGAGTTGAGGTAAGGTACTGGTCCACCTGGTGACTCAGAGGTTAAAGCATCTGCCTCCAATGCGGGAGACCCAGGTTCGATCCCTGGGTTGGGAAGATCCTCTGGAGAAGGAAATGGCAATCCACTCCAGTATTCTTGCCTGGAGAATCCCATGGACTGAGAAGCCTAGTAGGTTACAGTCCACGGGGTCGCAAAGAGTCGGACACGACTGAGCGACTTCACCACCACCACCACCACCACTGGTCCACCAGAATCATTCTAGAAGAAAACAAGAAAAAAAAAATGTTTCTTGTCCTGAAACATTTGTCTCTCCTCTGGAGTTTTCAATAGGCTCTAGGCAGTGCAGACAATTTATGCTCTTCAGGCTTAGAACTGTGGAACTATTGAGTTTCTTCAAAACCCAGGGCAATTACAAACCAGAACACAGTGCTACAACTGGATTTGATTGGGCTGGGAAGACTAGAAGTTGACTTTGTAATAAGTCCAACCTTAACAATGGCTAAAGTGACTCCATGATGAAGCCTCTGTGGAATGGATGACATGTGCAAGTGGCATCTCTGGATAATGAAGAGGCAACCTCCTAGGTCTGCAGGTTGCCCAGAAAATAGGGCCAAATTTATTTTATTACTTTGTAACTATGGATCCCTAGACTGAAAGCTTCCTGAGAGCAGAGTTGTGTTCACCACTGCATCTCCAGCTTCTGAGCTGGGGTCTGGTACATTCATGAGATGAATAAATATTTGTTAGGTGGATTGAACTAAGAAGCTACTCTGTGAAAATCACTAAGACAAAAAAAAAGTGATAAAAACTTCCAATGAATTAATACTGGGGAAAAATGATTTGATAATATATCTAAAAGTACTTGACAGGCATCTGCTTCTCCTGACATAAATCCAGCACATAGCATTGTATCAGTCAGCAAGCCAGATAATGCATATAGAGCATTGCAAACTCTCTTATCAAAATAATCTTCAAAAAGGCCTGCTGAAGTATCACTGGAAGAGGACCTAAGGGCAAGAAATTCTGCATATTATGGAGATTGTAACCTTGTTTGTTAATACAAAGAAAAATTTGTAGAATAAAGCAGATTTTTTGGTCACCAAGAGGCAGATCAGTACCAGGCTAGACAGATTTCTTTCTAATGTTTATTATAGCTGGCTGCCTCACACAGAAGTTTAAACTGTGGAAAATTCTGAAAGAGATGGGAATACCAGACCACTTGACCTGCCTCTTGAGAAATCTGTATGCAGGTCAGGAAGCAACAGTTAGAACTGGACATGGAACAACAGACTGGTTCCAAATAGGAAAAGGAGTACGTCAAGGCTGTATATTGTCACCCTGCTTATTTAACTTATATGCAGAGTACATCATGAGAAATGCTGGACTGGAAGAAACACAAGCTGGAATCAAGATTGCTGGGAGAAATATCAATAATCTCAGATATGCAGATGACACCACCCTTATGGCAGAAAGTGAGGAGGAGCTAAAAAGCCTCTTGTTGAAAGTGAAAGAGGAGAGTGGAAAAGTTGGCTTGAAGCTCAACATTCAGAAAACGAAGATCATGGCATCTGGCCCCATCACTTCATGGGAAATAGATGGGGAAACAGTAGAAACAGTGTCAGACTTTGTTTTTTTGGGCTCCAAAATCACTGCAGATGGTGACTGCAGCCATGAAATTAAAAGGCGCTTACTCCTTGGAAGAAAAGTTATGACCAACCTAGATAGTATATTCAAAAGCAGAGACATTACTTTGCCGACTAAGGTCCGTCTAGTCAAGGCTATGGTTTTTCCTGTGGTCATGTATGGATGTGAGAGTTGGACTGTGAAGAAGGCTGAGCGCCGAAGAATTGATGCTTTTGAACTGTGGTGTTGGAGAAGACTCTTGAGAGTCCCTTGGACTGCAAGGAGATCCAACCAGTCCATTCTGAAGGAGATCAACCCTGGGATTTCTTTGGAAGGAATGATGCTAAAACTGAAGCTCCAGTACTTTGGGCACCTTATGCGAAGAGTTGACTCATTGGAAAAGACCCTGATGCTGGGAGGGATTGGGGGCAGGAGGAGAAAGGGACGACCGAGGATGAGATGGCTGGATGGCATCACGGACTCAATGGACGTGAGTCTGAGTGAACTCCGGGAGCTGGTGATGGACAGGGAGGCCTGGCGTGCTGCGATTCATGGGGTCGCAAAGAGTCGGACACGACTGCGCGACTGAACTGAACTGATAGAGTTACAATTATCTTTTATCATAGAAGTCAGTTAGGACTGACTGCCACCAACAACCTTATAATTCCCCTTCAAGTACAGAGATTAAAGATTTGAGCAGAACACTTCTTACCTGAATAGAAATTTGTTCAATACAGTGATGCTATAATTTATGGGGAACTCTTTAGTCCCTTTCTTTTTACCTTCTTTCTTCCCTTCTTTCCTCCCTTCCTTCCTTATCTCTCTCTTCCCCTATCACTGTTTCTTGCTATTGTTATTTAAAGCTGAGGCGGATGTGATATATTATCTACTTCTCATTCCATAAGATCATGAATGAATTTTTACTTACAGAAGTTTGATGACTTTTAAGTTTATTATTCTTTGTGTACACTAGAATTTTTAAGTGAATCATACATATGTTAAAAAGCTACCATGTATGTTTTAGCCAAATTTATAATAAAATAAATAAACTTCTGACTTACCTTGGTCTCAATATCTTTGCTCAGATCTGTTCTGGCCTGTGAAACTGCTTTTTCACAATTATCATTGTATGTGACTCCAGAAATATGAAAATCACCTTGATAATAGTAAGTCTTTTCTGTGAAATAGAAATACTTAAAAAACTTTAAAATAAACTTGACCTCAAGTCCCTCCATATCTTTATCTCAAAATTAATAATCAGTACTGGGAAATTAACTTATCACCATTTGAATGAGAGATCCCCCTAGCTCTCAACCAACTCTAGTTATCCTCAATATTAACAAAGACTGTATTAATTCATAAACCAGAATCCTAGAGTAAGCTCATCTTCCAAAATTTCTTCAAACAACTTTTACAACAAAGTTTGAGTGTCTAATATTATTTCAAGAAGTTCAGTTCAACTAATTTAGATTTAGGTAATATAAGCTTGTCTAGCATTGAATCTGAAATGGTAGATAGCTGATCGTGGAAAGAAACTCAAGAGTAAATTCTCATCCCACACACTTCTGCTCAAACCAGGATGACTGTAGTGTTCCATTTTGCATCACTTCTTTCCACTCATTAATTGTTTCTTTTAAAAAAGGGACTTGTTAAAATGCAAACCATATTTTGGAAGGCTAGCTAATTAAGCTACTGGTCCCCACTAACATACTGACAAGGCTTCTTCATGGGAACCTGATTTGGAAAACTCAGAGAGCTATCTATAAGGAAACTATGTGAATAAAGTTATTTTTTAATGAGTAGAGATAAGAATAGATAGATTCAGACTATGGAGAGGTGGTAGATAGACAAGGCAGGCAAGAGACTGTGAGCATCCACTATGTTTCCAAAGGATAAGTTTTGAAATTTGATATTAAGATGGTCGGGTAAAAACAAAGAAGAATAGGCTAGGTTGAAAAAGAACTGAAATTGTTACTAATCAAGAAAAATATATCCACATTGCATTACTGCATACGGTGATATATTTCAGAGGAATAAAACAGGAAAATCATGAAAAATATTGTTAGAACAATACACTTAAAGTATTAAGATGTGGGTTTGTGCTCAACTATACTAAAAAGCTTGTGATATCTAGGAAGTCACATGACTTTCCTGAGCTTTGGTTTCCTGCATGTGAAAGTAGGGACAGTAGTAAAACCTGCCCTCCCAGACTCAGAGAATTAGTGTGAGAATCAAGTGGAGTAACACATAACAAGTTTCTTTGAAAACATTAACTGGATATACAAATTGCAGGATTTAGTTTTCCTGAAATATAAAAATAAAACAAGTTTTCTGGATATAAACTTAATGAATGTTATTAAAAATAAGATCAAGTTAGTGTGAGCATTTAGCCATTTAACCATTCTTGACTATCCACTATTAGAAAAGCCATTAGTGGATTATCCACAGCTGTTTATCAATTATGTCATTTAGAAAAGTTTGTTTATATATTTGGCTGCATCAAGTCCTAGTTGCAGCACATAGGATCTTCATTACCTCATGTGGGATCTTTCATCGTGGTGCACAGACTCTCTAGTTTATGGCACAAGGGCTCCAGAGCGTGTGGGCTCATTAGTTTTGGCCCCGAACTTAGCTGCTCCACAGTATGTGGGATCTTAGTTCCACAACCAGGGATCAAAATGCATCCCCTGTATTACAGGGCAGATTCTTCATCACTGGACCACCAGGAAAGTTCTTCAAATGGATCTTAACAACCAAGATCAGAGCACAAGCTTTGGCTCAGACAGTAAAGCATCTGCCTGAAATACAGGAAACTAAGGTTTGATCCCTTGGTCGGGAAGATCCACTGGAGAAGAGAATGGGAACCTACTCCAATATTCTTGCCTGGAACATCCCATAGGCAGAGGAGCCTGGAGGGCTACTACAGTCCATGGGGTTGCAAAGAGTCAGACACAATTGTGTGTGTAGATCTTAACCAATATCAGAAGGAACCAAGAAGGTAGGGAATCTCTGAAGTTTGAGGTATATTTTTTTTACCAAAAGATACAAGTGAGCTACAAACCTACTCTACAAGCACCTTTATTGACATTGAATACTGGCATCACAGAATTGAGGATTTCAATCTTGTCCACACTCCCATAGCTGGTGATATAACTTATAGACTGGATCAAAGAGGCATCTGATTCAAAAAAATTGCAAACTTTGGTGTCAAATAACATAAAATTATGTTAAAATAGTGATTAGATGAGAAAATTTACATAAAAAAATTTAATATTCCTGTTGTTTCTTGTCAATTTTTAAGAAAATGAGAGTCAATACTGACCAACTGCCAGAAAATGGACAAGGAGACCAATAGTTAATTCCAAGATTGCCACGACTCCAAGAAAAATAAGGATGGTTCTCCATAATGGCCAAGATATTCTCTGGGAAGATACACTGATGTGTCTACCGAAAGAAGGAAGGTGACTTGAATCAGATGATGTGCTGTGTGCTGTGCTGAATCAGATGATAAATATTCTAAATTTACCTGTCTCTCCTCCAACTCATACAACACAATTTATAATTTATGCATCTTATCTTTATGTTAGCTTAAAACACAGAAGCCTGAAATGTGTAAGGAGGATAGACCCTAATGCTCATTCATTTAAAAGATCATCTTTGAGTACTATGTTAGCTGCTGGGGATACAACAGTGAGCAAAATATCATGGTTTATGTTCTCATGTTGATGAAGAAAATCAACTGACTTTTAAAATTTACTTAAAACAGGTTATAAAACATTACACATGATCTGATTATACCTTTGTGAACTACAGCTACATCATATATAGATTTATAAACACAAACATATAACATCATTTATATGTTTTAAGTGTGTCAGAAAGCATCATGATGTCAATTTCAGCTTTCCCATGTTTTAAGATTATGGATAGACTTTTTTTTTTCTGTTTACTTCTTCCTTATCTATACTCTCTAATGTTTCTACAATAAACTTGAATTATCTATACAGTATAATTTATAGAAACTTTCATCATTATAACCAACCAATTAGATGAAAAATAATCAGAAAATATTGTAACTTGGCATCATACAGATAGAGTGATCTAGGCTTACAGTTAGGTCATCTTGCTAGGCTTAATCTAATTTATTTAAAGTTTGGACATTATTCTTCATATCTTAAATGACATGATGTCATGAAATAGTTCATTTGCACCTGTAACACACACAAACAAATCTAATTTCAAATTTCAAAATAACCTCAACTATTTCTTCAATCTCTGTTTTCTGCATTATACTAAACAAAAAATGACAAAACAGAAGAGTTTGTAATCAGTAGATATATGTGTCAAATTAAATATTTTCTATGAGCAGGAGAATCTTTTTGTTCTAGTCCCTCTAGAACTAACTGACTTTTTGGTAGAGAAGATCCCTTAAAAATGGATGATAGGTAACTATGCCCCACCTGTGCATCTCCACCCAGTCTTAATTCCTCTCTGTTCTGTTCTCAATTCTTAATCCTACCTCTTCCTTATATCTCTGTTGATGACTTGTTTATTAACACTACCCTATGCCAGCTCTTCAAAGAAACTCCCTAAATTCCATACGTGCTTTTTTTTTCTTTTATTTATTTTAATTGGAGGCTAATTACTTTACAATGTTGTATTGGTTTTGCCATACATCAACATGAATCCGCCACAGGTATACACGTGTTCCCCATCCTGAACCCCCTCCCTCCTCCTTCCTCGTACCATCCCTCTGGGTTGTCTCAGCGCACCAGCCCCAAGCATCCAGTATCATGCATCAGACCTGGACTGGTGACATATGTGCTTTTATACTGGAGTTCATTTGTATAATCTAATTTTTGTAGAAAAAAGCTTTTTGGGCACAATATTTCTTATATTAGATGAATCACACTTTAAAAGGAGCATATAATTAATGTGAACAATAATATTTATTACCTTATTAATATCTGAAGATATATGTCTGCTAATAAGCAAGAAAAATTTACTATGATAGTCTCAAATTTGTTTTGGATTAGCCATTGAACAGGCTGGTAGCTTAGTCTCTCTGAGATATGAATATTAGTTGAGAGACTCAAGCACTATATGTCTAAATTATGTACATAGTACAGAAAGTAGCTGACATGGTTTCTATATAAAACAGTCATTATATTGAGTGAGTGAAGTCACTCAGTTGTGTCAGAATCTTTGCGACCCCATGGACTATAGCCTATCAGGCTCCTCCATCCATGGGATTTTCCAGGCAAGAGTGCTGGAGTGGATTGCCATTCTTTGAAGGTCCCTTTTAAATGTTCTTGAAAATTCTAAAGAATACAGTGTTGACTATAGAACTGGTATTGCTTTTCCCCCTTAATTGTGAATTTCTTCCTATCATAAACAATTGAAGAGATTTTTATATATAAAATATCACAGTTTAAGATTTATTCAACCTCTCCTCTAGTAAGTATGATGTTTGCATTCTGAAATTGATTATTATTTTTAGTAACAGCTGAAATCATTAAAATCATGTTCTAAATATCCAAAAAAGTCCATTCATGAAATAATTTACTCTCATCTATCAAGTATATATTTTAGCCATAATTTTTTAAAGGTAAAAATATGAGTTCCTGAATGAACCTCTCATTTAACAAAGAGAATAAGGTAAAAATTAATCTTCAATAAATTTAACCAACTCCATATGCTAAACTAAATTATACATGACTCACTTTTGGATAGAATCTACTTCAAGGAAGAATTCATTGTTATTCTGGTATAATTCTGATATAACCATTTACCTTAATCAAATTAAAATAATGTTAAAAATGATGGTAACTACACTATCCACAATTTTAAAACATTTATCTCACAATAATTTATCTCCCACAGCCCATACCCAGTATCATATCCTAGATCAGACTTAATGATCAAATAAGTCAAAGAGCCTCCACCACCAGCTTTCTTCCAGAACTCTAGGAAAGCCTAGAGTCTGGAAAGGAACTTATTTTGAAATGTATTAAGTTTTGCGGGCCCCCTGCAGTTTGCCAGGTGCTAATTTAGGGTTTGTGTTGTAAAGTATATTATTCCAAAAATCTATAATGGCATTTAGGTCTTTAAAATATTTCTTTAAAAATTCATATTAGAAAACATGGTTTTTGTTACACTATTAGAGAACAAAAATGGTAGGATTCCTTTTTTTTTTTTGGCTGCACCTTGCAACATGTGATATCTTAGTTCCTTGACCAGCAATCAAACCTATGCCCCTGCACTGGAAATGTGGAATCTTAACCACTGAACCACCAGGGAAGTCCCAGTGGTATTCTTATGATTATTTTTAAAATAGCAAATAAAAATTTGCTAAAATTTGTTTAATATTTTCCAAATTTCTGAAATTTTCCCAGAGAATTTACAGGGCCTTTAGATATCAGAAACAATAACATGGATCCAGAAATAAAAAATCTAAATTATAAAAAGCAACTAATGAACAAAAAACTAGAAGCTGATCTGTAGCAACCTGTTAGCTTTTATAAACAATCTCCCAAATAAAATTCCATTTACCTGTACATAGTATTCTGGTTATTATGGTGGAGTCAGGAACAAAGATAGTGATGATGTTGATGATGATGATGATGAGGATAGTGGTGATAAAAATAAGGGCTTTCTGGTGGAGCTTTTAAGATGATCAGAGTTTCCCAGGTTTATGCGTTACATTCAGTGTTGTGCCAGGGTCCAGCCCTGGTGGATCCAGGGACTTCGAAAGGGAGATGGAGTCGGTGAGGGAAAACCTTATTTATTCTGTGCCATATTCTACAGTGAATTTATTGACAAGAAATAATACTTTGAATTTACATTTTGTCTTTTAAAAATTTGCTCAGTGTATTTTTGGAGTAGATTCTTTCTTTGAAGAAACAGATCCATGTACTTGCATTGAGAAAGAGGATTATGTAATAGAAATGATTACTATTACAGAATACAAACTAACACAGAATTCGATGTGAAATATTTGAAATGAAGTTTATGCACTTTGGAGAAGTATATTGCGAAGAGTGAGTTTTGTAGCTGATCTTTTGATGGTATTTGGGTTTAAATCCCAGATTCATCCCTCTCTATGTGAACCTGGATGGCCATTTAAAATTTCTAAGTCTATCTCCTCATTCTTAACAAGAATCACATATGGTTATTTTGAGTATTTAAATTCATGTCTGGCATATAGTTGAAAGTAAAAGTGAAAGGTTAATCACTCAGTTGTGTCTGACTCTGTGACCCCATGGACTGTAGCCCACCAGTCTCCTCTGTCCATAGGATTCTCCAGGCAAGAATACTGGGGTAGAAGATCTCCTTCTCTAGGGGAACTTCCTGACCCAGGGATTGAGCCTTGTTCTCCTGATTGCAGGCAGATTTTTTACTGTCTGAGCCACCAGGGAAGCCATTAGGGCATAAGAAAGATTAACTATATAAAGCCCTATTTGTCCTCCTTGTTTTGACTTCTAGAATAAGTTCTGATACCAGTTTCTGTTATAGCTCATGGTTTATGAAAGGAAAGGTACAATAACAACTCCTTTTCTGTGACCATCAAGCTGGTATTCACAATTGGCTGGCAAAACTATCTGTGTTGGTTTGCACCATTAGAAGTATTGCTAATGCACCAGTTTTAAAGATTTGTCTGCTCTGGGCACCAGAGGTACAACTGTTAAGTTTTAGTCAGGTTCAAACATATATTTTTTTAGCAATGTCTGAATGAGTGAATTAATACATGTCTTTATAAATACAACAGAAGACATTCATTAGAAATGGCTAAGAGAGAAAGACCCATGTTGCATGGTATCACTTATATATGGAACCTAAAAAGCTGAACTAGTAGATATAAGGGACTGGCATGGTGGTTACCAGGGACTGGAAGGTGGGGGGAAAAATAAGATTTGTCTGCTCTGGGCACCAGAGGTACAACTGTTAAGTTTTAGTCAGGTTCAAACATATATTTTTTTAGCAATGTCTGAATGAGTGAATTAATACATGTCTTTATAAATACAACAGAAGACATTCATTAGAAATGGCTAAGAGAGAAAGACCCATGTTGCATGGTATCACTTATATATGGAACCTAAAAAGCTGAACTAGTAGATATAAGGGACTGGCATGGTGGTTACCAGGGACTGGAAGGTGGGGGGAAAAAAGGTAATTATTGGTCAGAGTACAGACTTCCAGCTGGAAGTTCTAGGGATCTAATTATAGTATAGTGATTATAACTATGTATTATGTTCTCGAAAGTTGCTAAGACAGTAGATCTTTAATATTCTCACCACACACAAAAAAATGGTAGTTATATGATATGATGTAAATATTAACAAATGCTATAGTGGTAATCATTTTGCAAAATATATGTGTATTAAATCAACATGTTGTACATCTTAAACGCACAGTAAAAGTGAGGAAAAGTTACTCAGTCATGTCCAACTCTTTGCAACTTCATGGACTGTAGCACATGAGGCTCCTCTGTCCATAGAATTCTCCAGGCAAGAATACTGGAGTGGGTAGCCATTCTCTGCTCCAAGGGATCTTCCTGACCCAGGAACTGAACCTAGGTGCCCCCCATTGCAGGCAGATTCTTTACCAGCTGAGCCACCAGGGAAGTCCAAAACTCACAGTATTGTATGTCAATTATATCTCAATAAAGGGGGAAAATAAAGAAAAGAAATGGCTGATCCACTTTGTAGATGGAAAACTATATATTAATTACCATAGTATTCTAAGCATAATTACAAATAGCAAAATGCATTCTAAAAACCTAATAGTGGGTTTTAATATGAATTTATAGTTCACCCTCTGTAGAATTTGGCGAGGCCTCTGTTTATATATAAGGGTTTTTTTGTTTGTTTTTTCTTTTATATGTTTTTTACTTCTGGGAATGACTGCGACTTTGCTGTTTCTTACTCTTCTTAGTCTGAGTGATCTGCTCTGTGTCTCACACTATTTTTCCTCTTCCCTGGACTATGCGATGGTCACTCTCAAAATCATTTATTCACTAAATTCATATGGTGTTGCTACTATGTATCAAGCACTATTGTAGGTATTATAATGCAATGAAAAATGAGTGACAAAACCCCTGGACTTATAGGAATTTCTAGAATGGGAGATAGAAAACAATATCCACACATCATTGTTTCAGGCAGTGCTAGGCTCTACATAGAGAAGCAAGTACTATACAGAGTTGGGTAGAGAGAGTGAGGTTGCTGTGGTTTAGCGGAATATTTGAGATCTCTGTGAGGGGATGCTTCCTTGACTATAGACCTGCTAAAAGGTCTTGTGTTAAAAGAAAATTACAGACAACTTTTATTCTGTCTTCAATTGCCTTGCATTTCAGAGCACTAATCAAATAGCAGAACAAAAATTGCTTTTAAAATGTATTGCATAAAGCTTGATATGAGGTACTTACTCCTGGACATGGCTTCACCATGTATATACGCCTCCTCCTTTTTCTGTCTCTTCCTCATTTTCACTCTACATTTCTTTCCCTTATTCCCCTCTCTCTTTTCCCTTCTCTTTCTTTTTTTTTTTTTCCTTTTTCTTGTATTTCTCTGGCTGCTGTAGCTTGGCATTCATTGAGTATCCATTTTGTGTCCCATGTTTATAGGATTCATCAACAGTAAAGGAAGAATTCTGAAGGTGTGATGGAAATGACTGAAATATTCAAGAAGTGATCAATATAAAAATAAATATAATTCACATAATTATCTAAGTATAAAACTTTTAATTGGTTATTGTTTTGATATATTTTAAATTAAATTTGAATGAAATTTTAGTTTTGAAATCATAGGAACTATCTAAGGAAAAGAAAAATGCAGTAAAGGTAAATTTCTGCACTGCTGCTGCTGCTGCTAAGTTGCTTCAGTCGTGTCCAACTCTGTGCGACCCCATAGACGGCAGCCCACCAAGCTCCCCCGTCCCTGGGATTCTCCAGGCAAGAACACTGGAGTGGGATGCCATTGCCTTCTCTGAAATTTCTGCACAGATTCTAGTATTTTTAAAAGTTATTTACAATAATTCTAGACATGTGTTTTCTTACAACATGAATAAATTGATCATTTCTACCCACTATGACTATTTAACAAATACAGCAAAGAAAACAGTTTTTATATTAGGAAAGCTGTATGTTTTTTATACTGACTCTGTCAAACCTGGTCCCAACTGTGTTTATTTGGAGAACAAAATAACTACATGAAACATGAAAAGTTCAGTAGCTAATTTAATATTACCCAAGGTATAGAAATGCTAATGTTTATTGTGTATCTGACACACACACAATAATATTTCTGAAATATTTAGTTATTAAAACAAACCTAAGAGGTTATCCATGTTGCTACTTTACAAATGAGCAATTTCAGAAGGCAACTTTCCCAAAGTTAGTTCTATATCAACCCCTAAAAAGTTGGGATTTTTAAGGTCTTTCAAGACTATAAAGAGCACACTCTTTACAGAATCAAGAGCATATTCTCCCTAGAAAGGCAAGCAAACATGGATAAGATGCTTGAATAAGGCAGAAGTAGACATGAAATATTGAATCAGCCAACTGCTATTCTTCCTAGAATTGACTCCAGATGTAGATAAAGATTCAAACTTTCCATCCAAGTAGTATTTTTAATTTACATGGTGAAAGTTCAGGCAAAATCCAATCAGTATATTGATTTCCATTATGTACAAATGAAGACAAAAGCATTTCTGGTTTTTTACACTCCATTCTTGATCTACTAATACCATCAAGAACATAATATTGAAATTTACGGTGGACTATTCCATTTTCATAACAATCCCAGTTCTTGAGCCTAATATTTAAATGCCAGGTCAGTCCTTAGTAATGAAATTGTTGATTGATATAAGAAATTGCTTAATGCATCTTACTCAAATTACTTTTATTTTCTATTACAATGTAAGTTAATAAAACAAAGAAGATGGCACATTTAATCCTTTTGTAAAACTCAGTGTTCATGGCACAGATATGCACTGTTTCATTCTTGTTTTAAGATATGTATGTTATTACAGTCTTTTTAATGAGAATCTTACTTGATTCTCAATCACTAAAGATTTAAAATATAAAAATTTCATGACACTTAATTGGTGCTCTGTAGGGAGAGAGCCAGTTAGCCAAGATGGCATGTTCAGGCTCTCCTGCTCCACATTTTGTAAATAATGACCGTGTTAAATGCCAGGTCAGTCCTTAGTAATGAAATTGTTGATTGATATAAGAAATTGCTTAATGCATCTTACTCAAATTACTTTTATTTTCTATTACAATGTAAGTTAATAAAACAAAGAAGATGGCACATTTAATCCTTTTGTAAAACTCAGTGTTCATGGCACAGATATGCACTGTTTCATTCTTGTTTTAAGATATGTATGTTATTACAGTCTTTTTATTGAGAATCTTACTTGATTCTCAATCACTAAAGATTTAAAATATAAAAATTTCATGACACTTAATTGGTGCTCTGTAGGGAGAGAGCCAGTTAGCCAAGATGGCATGTTCAGGCTCTCCTGCTCCACATTTTGTAAATAATGACCGTGTGACAGCTGAGGTCACTTACACCGCTGCACACGTGCGGCACGAGGTTTATGTAGCAGCTGAGCTCACATAGCACTGTGCGAGCGCCTCATGAGCTGCTCACTTGGTCAGCGGGTACTTGGTGCGATACGTCTCTTTAAGTTTCACCTGGAAAAGCTCTGAAGCGTGTGTGCGGTTATGCTGAATTACACTACAGATGCTCTGTCTGCAGTTCCAACCGCTCTGTGAGTTTCCTCCAGTCTCTCAGATCGTTTCTTGGCTACCCTGGGTTCAGCGAACAGTGTGGACAGTGAGATACAGCGATTCAATCGGCGTCACGAACAAAATCATCAATACATCCTCTAACCGTGTTATCATTTAAAATGAAAGTTAAGTCCTATAATAATAGTAATCATATTTTTAAAAAAATTTGGCTCTTCTTTATGTGTTTTTTTTTGTTTGTTTTGTTTTAGATTCTGGGAAGCAATCAACTGTAAGATGTACCACTCAAACAATAAGAGGATAAGTTCACCAAACACTTTTAAGGCAAATCCCAATTTCAGATATGCTAAAATGTTAAAAATGTGTATTGTTAAAAATGTAGGAAAATGCCCTTTTTCTGCAAGAGGATATTTAATAATGGGGTTAAATTGAATTGACCAAATTTCTGAATATTGACTCTCATTTTTAACACGTATCTGATATTCTCAGAATTAGCAAAAATCCCAAATGAAGGATGTGTTAATAATTGTCCTTTTTTACTATCTCACTCTACCAAGCAAGAAACATGAAAATCCTTTTCACAACCCCTTTATAATCTTATTTTCTTCTTGATGAATAATACACAGAAGATATGATGCTTATCCTTCTGCTGTCTACCTCCAAAGATTAAGCATACCTTCAGGGAAGAATATTTTATATGACAAGGTATTTTTTTCTTAACTTTGATTTTCATACATTTTCAATGAATATTATATTACCCTGAATATAACCAACTTAGTGAAAGTAGAACTCTGTATTAATAACTCCACTGCCTGTTCTGAATGCTGTTATGGCAATCAGCACATCTTTAATAAATATTTCATGAAATAATGAATTAAAAGAGACTGTTCTCTTTTGTGATGATTCATACACATTCATATTTTTAATGAAGGCATAAAAGGAAAGTTAGAAAGAGAGTAGAAACAAGGGCAAATAGTAATAGTGATCTATAGTTTACAAGTCTTGATTCTGCCAATGAGTTATTCTGGGATATGACAATTGCCTGCATTGCTATGTTTTTTTTCTCTTTATATTGCAGGTATTGATGTTATTTAATTTTTTGTCTTGTTTTTCAGATGTTTTGGAAATATTTTCTCCTTACCCCATCCCTTTGGACTTGGAATAATAATGCAATTTTGTCAGCAAGGATAGTGTTCTGAGTGTTGATAGTATTTGTATCTGACTTCAGGGAAGAAAGTAAATTAGAATGGGGCTTCGACAAGTCCCTTCCCTCCAAACCAGATACAAAGTGGTTCCACAGGGTGAATTGCATTGCTATGTTTTTTTCTCTTTATATTGCAGGTATTGATGTTATTTAATTTTTTGTCTTGTTTTTCAGATGTTTTGGAAATATTTTCTCCTTACCCCATCCCTTTGGACTTGGAATAATAATGCAATTTTGTCAGCAAGGATAGTGTTCTGAGTGTTGATAGTATTCGTATCTGACTTCAGGAAGAAAGTAAATTAGAATGGGGCTTCGACAAGTCCCTTCCCTCCAAACCAGATACAAAGTGGTTCCACAGGGTGAATTTAGAGCAAGTTCATTGTCCTTTAAAAGAGAGTCAGTGCACAAGTTCTGAAGATGCTTCACATGCAGCCTCTGAGATTCTCAGTGTGAAAAAAAGGGAAATGATGGTGCACAATACATTTCTCTCCAGGCGGAATTTTTACACTAAGGATTGAAAAGAATTTTCTGACTCATTTCACATTCCTGAAAATCTACAGGAATCTGCAAGAATCTAGGACCTTTTATTCCATTCATAGGAGAATCTGTCTTTCTGTCAACACCTGCTGTTCTTCAAACACTAAACTAAGTAGAAGAATTAGCCATAGCCCCTGCCTGTGAGAAGCACTAAAGAAGTTTCTAAACAACCATACTCTATAATGGAAAGTGATAAACATCACAAAAGAGGTACAAGCAAAATAATATGAGCCTTACCAGAAGGAAGGAAGAGCTTTTTATTGGATGATTATGAGGTAAGTGGGCAGCATGGTGCTGGATTAGAAATATAGGATAAAAGTGGATATGCAAAAATCAAGAGGAAAAGAATTTCAGGACAACTGTATAGCTTGAGAAAAAACACCAAGTCTTTCATTTGGTAGAAAACCCTATTCCATTACATCTTCTCCTATTCTTCCACAGGAAAATGCTTTCATGGGCCTCTATTCCTAAAACAATTTTATTGCAGTTATCTGTTTGGATGATAGAAAAAAGGGGTGAGGACCATTGTTTGACTTTTTTTGGTACTATTAACTCAGGCTTGATTTAGAAAGAATGAAAGAAATATGACTTGACTAAGAACTTGTTTGGTATATTTCAAACTTTCAAAATCATCTAAGTAAATATTTTCAAAACTTGAAAGTCTTATGAGTATTTAACATTGTGTTCTTTGTTCTGTTCATTCTCCTCAGACAAGCCAAAAGTACTGACATTTGTATTACTAAAGTTCCTTCTTAAAGTTTATAACAAGTTGCTTTAAATTGTTTCTCTCAATGGAGGGAGAGCAAGATCAGTCATTTATAAATAAATAGGATAAAGAAATAATGGGAACATTTCTGAAGATGACCTGTTATTAAATATGTTAAGAATTCAGAAGCATTTGTATTAGACAACATAGTTATTGGTTTCCCAGCATATGCAGGAGACTCAGGTTTGATCCCTGGGTCAGGAAGATCCTCTGGAGGAGGAAATGGCAACCCACTCCAGTACTGTTGCCTGGAGAATCCCATGGACAGAGAAGCCTGCTGGGCTACAGTCCATAGAGCTGCAGGATCAGGCACGACTGAACTTGGACATGACTGAGCACGCATGTACTCACTCATTGGTTTAGAAGTAAATCTGAGGGCAAAATTGGCTTTAATGTAAAACCTCAATAATATATCTTATTAGATAAGGTTCTTTTGTCAATCTTCTAATAATTTTATTTCTAACATCCTTAGGAATGTAATTGTTAAATTTATATTTAATAGTAGAAAGAGATGCATTTGGCAACATGTAACACTCTTTCATGATAAAAAACCTAAATAAACTGGGTATAGAAAGAACATACCTCAACATCATAAAGGCCATGTATTACAAACTCACAGCTGACACTATGCAATAGTGAAAGCTTGAAAGCTTTCCCTCTGTCAAGAACAAGATAAAGTGACCACTATCATCACTCTTATTCAATATAGTCTGGGGATTCTAGGCTTCCCAGGTAGCACTTGTGGTAAAGAACAAGGCATTCAAATAAATAAGGAAGGAGTAAAATTATCTTTAATTACAGGTGATATGATCTTATATAAAATAAGATATAAAATATATGATCCTATAGAAAATTCTGAAGACTCAACCAAAAAGCTGCTGGAAGTAATATATGAATTCCTGTAAAGCTACAGGATGAAAAATCAACACATAGAAATCAGTTGTGCTTTTACACATCAAAAACTAAATATATGAAAAAGAATTAAAGAAAACAATTCCATTAGCAATAGTATCAAAAACAATAAAACACTTGGAAATAAATTTAACTAAAGAAGTGAAAGGGTTATACAATGAAAACTATAAGGCTTTGATCTGAAAATTGAATAAGATTAAATGGAAAAATTATCCTATATTTATGGATCAGAAAAATTCACAGATAAAATATTCATACTACACAAAGCCATCTATAGATTCAAAGCAATCCTTATCAAGATTACAATGGCATTTTCCATAAAACTAGAAAAAACCCTTAAATTTGTTTGAAGCCACAAGAGATCTCAAATAGCCACTGTGCTCCTGAGAAAGAATGATGCTGAAAGCATTACATTTCTCGATTCTAAATGTTCTACAAGCTTTAGTAAACAAAGAGCATGGTACTGACATAATAAACACATAGATCAATGAAACAAAAGAGAATCCATAAAACTCCCTACATATAAGGTCACTTACTATTTGATAAGGGATCCAAGAATACTCAATGGGAGAGGAATAGTCTCTGCATAAATGGTGTTGGGAAAACTGGATAATTACATATAGAAAAATGTAGTTGAAACCCTGCCTTGTACAAAAATTAACTCAAAATATATTAAACACATAAAAATAAGAGCAGAAACCATAAAATTTTCAGAAGAAAACACACAACTCAATTTAAAAAAAAGATACAATCTTAACTAAAGAGGAGAGGAACTGAATAAGAAGTTTTCCAGATAAAGCATAAAATGGTCAACAGGTTACATTTGAAAAGATGCTTGACATCAAAAATCATCAGGGAAATTGAAACCAAAACCATAAAGAGATATCACTTCACACCTGTTAGAAGAGAAGACAAGAAATGACAAGGGTTGACCAGGATGTGAAAAAAAAAAAACCAAAACCCAAATAAACCCCCAAAGACTTGTGCACTATTGGTGGGAATATAAATTATTTCAACCATTATAGAAAACAGTATGAAAGTTTCTCAAAAAGTTTAAAATAGAATAACCAAATGATCCAGCAATTCCTCTTCTGGGTATGTATCCAAAAGAAATGAAAACAGGAAATCAAACAGATATCTGCTTGTTTACCGTAGCATTGTTCAGTCAAAATGTGAAAACAACATAAGTCAACAGATGAATAAATAAAGAAAACTTCATTATGTACACACACATACGTACACATACAATGGAGTATTATACAGCCAGAACAAAGAGGGAACGCCTGCTATTTTCAGCAACTTGGATGGACCTTGAACGAATTATGCTGAGTAAGATAAGTCAGACAGGAAAAAAATGTATAATGCCAATTACATGTAGAACCTAAAAAAAGACAGAATACAAAGACAGAGGTTAGAATAGTGGTTACCAGGATCTTGCAATAGTGGGGTAGGAACTGAGAAGATGTTGATCAGAGGGTAGAAACTTGCAGTTAAAAAATGAGTAAGGTCTGGAGACCTAATGTACAGCATAGTGATTATGGTTAACAGTGATGTATTATATCCTTCAAAGTTTCTAAGGGTAGATCAGAAATATTCTCAGCACTAAAAAGAAATGATAAATATGTAATATGATAGAAGAGTCAACTAATGCTGTCATGGTAATCATATTGTAATATATAAATGTATCAAATCAATGTATTGTGCACCTTAAATTTACACAATGTTATATGTCAGTTATATTACAATTAAAATATTTTATATAGAAATGATTATTTCAAATGAAAAACACTGAAGATGTATTGAATTCAGAATTGGAAATATTTCAAATTATTAACATAGTCCTGATGAACTCAAGTCATGATTTGATAGTGAATATTTTCAAGAGATTTTTCCAGAAAGAATAACCAAGATGTGGTTAGGAATATTCCAGAGGATTATATAATGTTTAAAATATATAAATAATGCTATCATTATTTTCCATAGTTTGCTGTAATTAAACAAACATACTAGTTATAGATGATATTAATCTGTGCTATACATTTTCTTCTGTTAATAAATAAAAATCCAAGCTACTGCTGCTAAGTCGCTTCAGTCGTGTCTGACTCTGTGTGACCCCATAGACGGCAGCCCACCAGGGTCTCCCATCCCTGAGATTCTCCAGGAAAGAACACTGGAGTCAGTCATTATTTCATTTTCAATGTTATATAATGCAGGAAAAAAATTAAGAAAGTAACCCCTTAGAATTTTCTTTGAGTTTTTTTTTATTCTTGCAACCAATAGACATCATGAACTATGATTTCTGGCATTTTAAGGTTAACAAAAGATATGTAAGACTCTGGATATAATGATAAACAATAACATTTTTTTAATTTAAATTGTCATATAAACTAGAACCAAACAAAAGATTCCATCATTTTTAGTAAAGTTTTGCCTGACACTATCATAGGTTAATAACTCCTCTATAAGTAAAGATGGTTGTCCGGGTACCAGAAACAGGAGCCCTGGTTTAGTCAGGATTACATCACAGTCACTCATGGAAAGCGTATGGTCTCTGTGAAGAAGCATTCACCCCTCAAATAAACAGACTGAAGCCAAAAACCAGAAGAGTGCTTTCAGGAAATGCAAGCAATATGGTAGTAAAGGCAAGAAAGTTTTATTAAGTACAACACATAATTGAAGTATTAATCTAAAACATTAATGTTGAATGGAAAGATATGTACCTTTTGAAAAACTAGCTACTAATTATAACTGTTTACCTGTACAAGTACTGTTTTGAATACTTTACCTTTAAGCCTCATCACAATTCTATGAGCTAGCTATTAATACTATTATCCCACCACTTTATAGACAAGGAAACTGAGGCAGAAAGAAAAAGACTCTTCCTCTGGCTTCCAACCTAAAAGATGATAGAGCTGAGCGTTGAACTCATGCAAGAGGTTCTGTAATCCACGCACTTAAACACTGTGAGACACTGAGGTTTGAGAGGAAATGAGGCTTCAGTGAAAGTTTACCATTTCAATGATACTTGGCACACTAAATTGTTTGTACTTGAGATATGTCACATCTGCTATGAAGCTAGACCTCCTTTGAATTCATTAAGCACAAGTTGTAACCATTTGCAAGACCACTGATGCTACAAAATTAATACTTGCTACTATTGTCATTAAAAGATAATGATAGTATATTTTAAGAAAGAGGAGACTGAAAAAGTTGGCTTAAAGCTCAACATTCAGAAAACTAAGACTTCATGGCAAATAGATGGGGAAACAGTGGAAAGAGTGGCTGACTTTATTTTTTGGGGCTCCAAAATCACTGCAGAGGTGACTGCAGCCATGAAATTAAAAGACGCATACTCCTTGGAAGGAAAGTTATGACCAACCTAGACAGCGTATTAAAAAGCAGAGACATCACTTTACCAACAAAGGTCTGTCTAGTCAAGGCTATGGTTTTTCTAGTAGTCATGTATGGATGTGAGAGTTGAACTATAAAGAAAGCTGAGTGCCGAAGAACTGATGCTTTTGAACTGTGGTGTTGGAGAAGACTCTTGAGTGTCCCTTGGACTGCAGGGATGTCCAACCCGTCCATCCTAAAGGAGATCGGTCCTGGATGTTCATTGGAAGGACTGATGTTGAAGCTGAAACTCCAATACTTTGGCCACCTGATGTAAAAAGCTGACTCGTTTGAAAAGACCCTGATGCTGGGAAAGATTGAGGGCAGGAGGAGAAGGGGATGACAGAGGATGAGACGGTTGAGTGGCATCACCAACTCAATGGACATGGGTTTGGGTGGACTCCGGGAGTTGGTGATGGACAGGGAGGCCTGGCGTGTTGTGGTCCATGGGGTCGCAAAGAGTCAGATACGACTGAGCAACTGAACTGAACTATTATCATTAAGAAATGGTTATTATTTTAACCATAAGCATATATATAATTCAAGGTATTAAATACATTCTCAATTTTCATAACCGTCACCACTACCTATACCTAAAACTTTTTCATCACCCTTACCAAAAACTGTGTACTCATTAAGCAATAACTTTCCCCTCCCATTCCCCCCAGACCCTGGGATCTCTATTTTACTTGAAGTCTCTATGAATTTGACAGTTTTAGGCACTTCATATAAATGAGGGAATAATATAATATTTTCCCTTTGTTTCTGGTTTATTTCACTAACCATAATATTTTTAATTGAAGTATAGTTTACTTACAGTGTTATATTAGTTCTGGTTTACAAAATATTAACTGGGGATTCCCAGGCGGTATAGTGGTAAAGAATCTTCCCGTCAATGCTGGTAGATGCAGGGGACATGGGTTCCATCTCTGGGCTAAGAAGATTCCCTGGAGTAGGAAATGACAATCCACTTCAGCATTCTTGCCTGGAAAATTTCATGGACAGAGGAGCCTGGTGGACTACAGTCCATGGGGTCGCAAAGAATCAGACAGGACTGGGCAATTGAGCACGTGCTCATAAAAATTATTACATATATATATGTCCATGTTTTAAAATATGTTTCATATATATATATATATATATATGGTCTTGGTGTCAAATCTGCACTCCCTGCATTTAAGCACACAGTCTTAACCCACTGACAGCCAAGGAAGTTCCTACACTTCAATATCTTGGCTATTGTAAATAATGAGGTAATGAGGCTATAAACACTGGAGTGTTAAGGTGCATATATCTTTTTAAACTAGCATTTTCTTTTTCTTCAGATACATACTCAGTAGTGGAATTGCTGGATACGATAGTTCTATTTTAAGTTTCTGAGGAATCCACTATTATATTCCATAGTGGCTGTACCATCTTACACTTTCACCAACAGTGAACTATGGTTCCCTTTTTCCTTCATTATTTCCAAATTTATTATTTTTGTTTTTTAAATTTATTTATTTTTTAATTGAAGAATAGTTTTACAGAATTTTGTTGTTTTCTGTCAAACCTCAACATGAATCAGCCTTAGGTATACATACGTCCCCTCCCTCTTGAAACTCCCTCTCAACTCCCTCCCCATCCCACCCCTCTAGGTTGATACAGAGCCCCTGTTTGTTATATTCCATAGTGGCTGTACCATCTTACACTTCCACCAACAGTGAACTATGGTTCCCTTTTTCCTTCATTATTTCCAAATTTATTATTTTATTGTTTTTGTTTTTTTAATTTATTTATTTTGTAGTTGAAGAATAGTTGTTTTACAGAATTTTGTTGTTTTCTGTCAAACCTCAACATGAATCAGCCTTAGGTATACATATGTCCCCTCCCTCTTGAAACTCCCTCTCATCTCCCTCCTCATCCCACCCCTCTAGGTTGATACAGAGCCCCTGTTTGAGTTTCCTGAGCCATACAGCAAATTCCCATTGGCTACCTAATTTACATATGGCAGTGTAAGTTTCCATGTTACTCTCTCTGTACATCTCACTCTTCCCTCACCTCTCCTTGTGTCCATAAGTCTGTTCGCTATGTTTCTCCATTGCTGCCTTGCAAATAAATTCATCAGTACCATCATTCTAGATTCCATATATATGTGTTAGTATACGTATTTATCTTTCTTTTTCTGACTTACTTCACTCTGTATAATAGGCTCTAAGTTCATCCACTTCATTAGAACTGACTCAAATGCATTCTTTTGTATGGCTAAGTAATATTCCATTGCATATATGTACCATAACTATCCATTCATCAGTCGATGGACATCTAGGTTGCTTCAATGTTCTAGCTACTGTAAATAGTGCTGCAATGAACATTGGGGTACATGTGTCTTTTTCAGTTTTGGTTTCCTCAGGGTATATGCCTCGGAGTGGGATTGCTGGGTCATATGATTGTTTTATTCCTAGTTTTTATAAAAATCTCCATATTATCTTCCATAGTGACTGTATCAATTTACATTTCCACCAACAGTGAAAGAGGGTTCTATTTTGATGATAACCATTCTGTCAGGTGTTAGTTGATATCTCATTTTGGTTTTGATTTGTATTGCCCAAATAATTAGTGATGTTGAGCATCATTTCATATGCCTATGTCTTCTTTGGAAAATGTCTATTCAGGTCTTCTGCCATTTTTTAATTGGGTTGCTTGCTTTTTCATACTGAGTTATTTATATGAGCTCTTTATATATTTAGGATTTTAATCCTTTATCAGATATCATTTACAAATATCTTCTATTCAGTAGGTTGCCTTTTTATTTTATTCTGAATCTCTTTGCTGTATAAAATCTTTTATGTACAACATAATAAATAAACTATGTTGTTGTTCAGTCTCTAAATCATGTCCAACTCACTGTGACCCCACGCATTGTAATATGCCAGGCTCCTCTGTCCTCCAAAATCTCTGGAATTTGCTCAAATTCATGTCAGTTGAGTCAGTGATGCTATCTAATCATCTCATCCTCTACCTCCCCCTTCTCCTATTGCCTTCAGTCTTTCCCAGCATCAGGGTCTTTTCCAAAAAATCAGTTCTTCCCATTAAGTAGCCAAAGTATTGGAGCTTCAGCTTTAGCAACAGTCCTTCCAATGAATAATCAGGGTTGATTTCTTCTAGATTGACTAGTTTGATCTCCTTGCAGTCCAAGGGACTCTTGAGAGTCTGCTCCAGCACCACAATTCAAAAGAATCAGTTCTTTGGTATTCAGTTCTTTTTTATGGTCCAACTCTCACACCCATATATAACTACTGGAAAAATAATATCTTTGACTATAGGACCTTTGTAAGCCATGTGATATCTAATATACTGTCTAGGTCGCTCATAGTTTTCCTTCTAAGGAGCAAGCGTCTCTTAATTTGATGATTGCAGTCACCATCCATAGGGATTTTGGCTCCCAAGAAAATAAAATCTGTCACTGCTTCTACTTTTTACCCTTCTATTTGTCATGAAGTGAGGGGACCAGGTACCATTATCTTAGTTTTTTCAATACTGAATTCCAAGCCAGCTTTTTCACTCTCCTCTTTCATCCTTATCAAGAGGCTCTTTAGTTCTGCTTTAGTTTCTGCCATTAGAGTGATATTATCTGCATATCTGTGGTTATTGATATTTCTCCCAGCAATCTTGATTCCAGCTTGCTATTCGTCCAGCCCAGCATTTCACATGTACTCTGCATATAAGTTTAAAAAGCAGGGTGACAATACTTGTCATATTCCTTTCCTAACTTTGAACCAATCATTTGTTCCATATCTGGTTCTAACTGTTGCTTCTTGACATGCATATGGGTAAGGCGGTGTGGTACTCCCATCTCTAAGAATTTCGTGATCCACACAGTCAAAGGCTTTAGCATAGTCAATGAAGCAGAAATACTAGATGTTTTTCTGGAACTCCTTTGCTTTCTCTATGATCCAAGAAATGTTGGCAATTTGATTCCGGATTCTCTACTCTTTGAAATCCAGTTTGTACATCTAGACATTCTCAATTCACATTTGGCTGAAGCCTAGTTTGAAGGATTTTGAGCATAACCTTGTCAGCATATGCTGGGCTGTGCTTAGTTACTCGGTCATGTCTGACTCTTTGCAACCCTTTGGACTGTAGCCAGCCAGGTTCCACTGTCTATGGAATTCTCCAGGGAAGAATATTGGAGTGGGTTGCCATTTCTTTCTCCAGGGTACCTTCCCAACCCATGGATTGAACCCAGGTCTCTCACATTGCAAGCAGATTATTTAACATTTGAGCCACCAGGGAAGCCCTGCTAGCATGTGAAATGAGTGCAATTTTACAGTAGTTTGAACATTCTTAGGCATTGCCTTCTTTGGATGGGAATTAAAAACTGACCTTTTCCAGTCCTGTGGCCTCTGCTGAGTTTTCCAGATTTGAGGGCAGCACTTTAACAGTGTTATCTTTTAGGATTTTAATTAGCTCAGCCAGAATTCTTTCACTCCCACTAGCTTTGTTTGTAGTAATACTTCCTAGGGCCCAGTTGACTTCACATTGCAGGATATCCAGTTCTAGGTGAGGAACCACACCATCAAGACTATGCAGGTCATTAAGACCGTATTTGTATAGTTCTTCTGCGTATTCTTCCCACCTCTTCTGCTTCTGTTAGATCCTTATCACTTCTGTCTTTTATCTTGCCCATCCTTGCATGAGATGTTCCCAATGCTATCTCCAGTGTTTTTGAAAAGAGCTCTTCTTGTTGTTGTTGTTGAGTCACTCAGTCATGTCTGAGTCTTTGTGACCCCATGGACTGCAGCACACCAGGCTTTCCTGTCCTTCACCATCTCCAGGAGCTTGCTCAAATCCATGTCCATTGAATCGGTGATGCCATCCAACCATCTCATCCTCTGCCGTCCCCTTCTACTCTCGCCTTCAATCTTTCCCAGCATCAGGGTCTTTTCTAATGAGCCAGCTCTTCACATCAGGTGGCCGAATACTGGAATTTCAGCTTCAGTATCAGTCCTTCCAAGAATATTCAGGACTGATCTCCTTTAGGATGGACTGGTTTGATCTCCTTGTGGTCCAAGGGACTCTCAAGAGTCTTTTCCAGCACCACAGTTCGAAAGCATCAGTTCTTCGGTGTTCAGCTTTTTTTATGGTCCAACACTCACATCCACACATGACTACAGGAAAATATCTCTAGCCTTACCCATTCTATTCTTTTCCTCTATTTCTTTGCATTTTTGACTTAATAAGGCTTTCTTGTCTCTCTTTGCTATTCTCTAGGACTCTGCATTCAGTTGAGTATGTCTTTCTCTTTCTTGCCTTTCACTTCTCTTCTTTCCTTAGTTATTTGCAAAGCTTTCTCAGGTAACCACTCTGCCTTCTTGCATTTCTTTTTCTTGGGCTTGGTATTGATTACTCCCTCCTGTACAATGTTATGAAGCTCCATCCATAGTTTTTCAGGTAGTCTGTCTGCCAGACCTAATCCCTTGAATCTATTCATCACCTGTACTGTATAATTGTAAGGGTTTTTTATATAGGTGATACTTGAATGTCCTAGAGGTTTTCCCTACTTTCTTCAAGTTAAGCTTGCATTTTTCTATAAGGAGCTCATGATCACAACAGTCAACTCCAGGTCTTGAATTTACTCACTATATGGATCTTCTCAGTCCTCAGACCATCTGGTTATATCTATGTGTAGAGTCATCTCTTGTGTTGTTGGAAAAGAGTGTTTGCTATGACCAGGGTGTTCTCTTGACAAAACTCTGGTAGCCTTTGCCCTACTTCATTTTGTAGTCCAAGGCCAAACTTGCCTGTTATTCCAGGTATCTCTTGACTTCCTACATTCTTATTCCAATACCCTGGGGTGAAAAGGACATCTTTTTTTGTATTATTTTCGGAAGATGTTGTAGATCTTCATAGAATTGGTCAACTTCAGCTTCTTCAGTATCAGTGGTTGGGACATAGACTTGGATTGCTGTGATGTTCAGTGGTTTGCCTTGGAAACATACCAAGATTTTTCTGTTGCACCCAGGTACTGCATTTTGACTGCTTTCTTGACTATGAGGGCTACTTCACTTCTTCTAATTGATTCTTACACCCACTAGTAGATATAATGGTCATCTAAATTAAATTCACCCATTTAATTTTAGTTCACTGATTTTAGTACACTTTAGTTCACCGATTCCTAAGACGTCAATGTTCAGTGTTTCCATTTCTGCTTGACCACATCCAATTTATCTTGATTTGTGGACCTGACATTCAAGGTTCCTATGAAATATTGTTTTTTACAGAATCAGGTTTTATTTTCATCACCAGACACATCTACAACTGAGCATCATGTCTCCTTTGGCCAAGCCACTTCATTTTTTCTGCAGCTATTAGTAACTGCCCTCCACTCTTCCTCAGTAGCATATTGGGCACTTTCCAAACTGGGGGCTCATCTTCTCATGTCATATCTTTTCGCCTTTTCATATTGTTCATGGGGTTCTCACAGCATGAATAGAGGAGTGGGTTGCCCTTTCCTCCTCCAGTGAACCACGTTTTTTAAGAAGTCTTCACTATGACCTGTCCATCTTGAACTCAAGATGGACATACATGAGACATGCCATACAAGGCATGGCTCATAAACTTCATCGAATTACACAAACCTTTTCTCATGACAAGGCTGTGATCCGTGAACAGGAGATCAATTATAGTAATATAGGTAGCTCAGCTGGTAAAGAGTCCATCCACAGTTCAGGAGACCCCTGTTCAATTCCTGGGTCAGGAAGATCTCCTGGAAAAGGGATAGACTACCCACTCTAGTATTCATGTGCTTCCCTGGTAGAAGTAGATGGTGGCTCAGATAGTAAAGGATTTGCCTTCAGTATGAGAGACTTGGGTTAAATCACTGGGTTAGGAAGATGCCTTGGAGGAGGGCATGGCAGCCCACTCCGGTATTCTTGCCTGGAGAATCCCCATAACAGAGGCACCTAGGGGGCTACAGTCCATGGGATCAAAAAGAGTTNTAGTAAAGGATTTGCCTTCAGTATGAGAGACTTGGGTTAAATCACTGGGTTAGGAAGATGCCTTGGAGGAGGGCATGGCAGCCCACTCCGGTATTCTTGCCTGGAGAATCCCCATAACAGAGGCACCTAGGGGGCTACAGTCCATGGGATCAAAAAGAGTTGGACACAATTGAGCAACTAAGTGCAACAGCACATAATATAAAATCAGGTTCCATTTGTTTCTATTTGGCTTTGCTTCCCTCGTCTGAGGAGACAGAACCAATTAAAAAATAATTACTGCTATATGTCTAAGAGTCTACTGCTTATATTTTCTTCTATGAGTTTATGCTTTCATGTCTTATACTTAGGCATTTAATTCATTTTGAGTTCACTTCCGGTTGAGGAAATATTCTAATTTCATTCTTTTGCATGTAGCTACCCAGATTAAAGCACCTGTCTACAATACAGGAGACGTGGGTTCGATCCCTGGGTTGGGAAGATTCCCTGGAGAAGGAAATGGCAACCCACTCTAGTACTCTTGCCTAGAAAATCTCATGGACGGAGGAGCTTGGTGCAGGCTACTTCTCATGGGGGTCACAAAGAGTTGGACATGACTGAGCGACTTCACTTCACCCAGATTCTCCAGCTTCATTTCCTGAAGGGACTCTCTTTTCCCCATTGATGTTTTTCCTGGTTTTGCCATAGGTTAATTGACCTTAAGTGTGAGAGTTTATTTCTTGGCTCTCTCTTCTGTTCCATTGATATGTGTGTCTGTTTTTGTATCAGTGGCATACTGTTTCAATTACCATCACTTGGTAGTGTAGTCAGGAAGCATGATACATCTAGCTTTGTTTGTTTTCTTGCAAGATTGCTTTGGTTATTTGACATCTTTCATAGTTGAAGAAAGTAGAGAAAACCACTAGACCTTTCAGGTATGACCTAAATCAAATCCCTTTTGATTATACTGTCCATTTACCCTCCTTTTATTCAGAACAATTCCCACACACAGCTGTTCAGGAGTATTTGATTTTACTAACGGGCTGGAGAAATTAAAGAGGATTACACCTAGGAGAAAACTGAAACTGTCTAGTAAGCATGGCTTTTCTGAGAGTTCAAAGGAAAAGCATCCAGAGAAATGAATCTTCCCAGGACTCCTTGCTCAGACACATCCCCTTCAGACCTGCTCCTTACTGTACTGAGAGATGCACTTTTCTACCTCCTTCTTTCCCTGCCCTTCCACCCCCTCAAGTGGCTGGGGACCCATCTTGATGCAAATCCCACCAGATTCATTTCTTTCTCCCAATCTGGGCATTTCCACAAATCTGATTAATGTGCTCTAGAATAAAGTCCTGGGGGCCTTAGCCAAGCAGTCATTGGTGATATTTGGCATTCTGCCTCTGAAGAGCATACTTGAGGAATGAGGCCAAACCCTGATACTCCAAAGTCTTCCAGGACAGAGCAGACACTTCAAGGCTGGTGCCCTTCAAATTTTCTCCACCCACTGACTTTCCTAACCACTGAAACACTTGCTCACCTACGTGTACAATCACCAACATACAGAGACCTCTTCACAAGGAAAGCATTAATTTTCTGAGAATGTACATGCTAAACATTGAGCCATTTTTTCTTTTCAAAAAGTTTTTATTCAGGTATAGTTGATCTACAACCTTGTGTTAGTTTCAGGTGCACAGCAAAGTGACCCAGTTATATATATTCTTTTTTGGGTTACTTCCCTTAGAGTTTTTACAAAATATTGAGTACCATTCCTTCTTCTATACAGTAGGCCCTTATTGCTTATCTATTTTATATATAATAATGTGCTTATGTTAATTTCATTCTCCTAATTTATCCTTTCCCTGCCTATCCCCTTGGGTAATGATAAATTTGCTTTCTGTCTGTGAGTCTATTTCTGTTTTGTATCATTTTTTATACCCCACATATAAGTGATTTCACATGATATTACTTTTTCCCTCTGGATGTCAATATATCTGCTCAGACCTGCTAAGCATATGAAGTAGCCATGACTCAGCTTTCTGTCTTTTAATACCTGCTCCTTACATAGCACACTGACTGGCACTGAGTTAATTTCCAAGTTTGGAGGCAGTAAGCGAGCTGGGCTGCATTCACTTTCCAATTAAAAGACAGGTGAAGACTGGAAAAGACTCAAAGTTGTAACAGAATTTAAATAAATAATATCAAAGAGTTTCTCAGTTTGGAAAAAAACTATTTCTAAATACAAAGCAAATTAATGGATTTAAGAAATGATTAGTACCTGAGTTATGCCTAAAGCATTTCCATTTATAGCGATAAGATGTGAGGAAATGCTTCCAGAGACCCCTAATTTAAACATCTGAAACTTCAGTTATATCACAGGCAAGCAAGAGTTGCTCTCTATCAGCCCCATTCCACAAATATGATCTTTACCCAAAGTTCATGTCAGTGTCTCTTTATATCCTTTCAGGAGACCACAGCTCCTAGGCATATAATACAGGGCAGTGATGACACCAAGATTTCAGCTCTGGTGGTTGTGAACCTTGACTCATTGCATCAGTTGACAATCATGATGAAGGCAATACAGTTTGGTAATGAAGATTCTAAACACTAGTGTTAGATAGATGTGAATTCTTATCCTGACTCTTCAACTTACTTGCTGTGTGACCTTGGGTAAATAATTTAAACTTCACGTGTCTCTTTTTTTATTTTCTAAATGAGAATATTACCTCATATGATTATTTTGAACATGAAGTAAGTTAATTCAAGAACTTTCACAGTGTCTGACACATGGTAAGCATTTAGTAAACAGTTTTGAAGAGCAGATGGAATAATGAAACAGTTTAGGCTACAAGGTTGGGAACCTGAGCTTCCATTCCAGTAAATGTGATTAGGTTCAGCAGGTCTAATTTCTGGCCAGTAGGACATAAGCAGAAATGAGCATCATTTGATCATGTACTTAAGGGGAGGTTCTCCTTTATCCCTTTTCCTTTCCATCGGATGAGATGCAGACAAGGCAGTGAGACATTTTGGACCCTACTGATTAAGGCTACACAGAATGGAGATAGTGACCCAACAAGCCCTCCTACTCCAACCTAGACTAATTACCTCTGGGCTTTAGCCACACTTATTATAAGACTGTCTGCCTTTCTCTCCTTAGTTGGTTCCTTTTGTTCTCAGATGTCAAGTCCTTTTTTTATTTCATGAAGAATAATTATTATTATTTTACATTTAAGAAAAAGAAATTTCTTACAATCATAAAAACAGTAAATCTAAGTGATAGAATTACAATTCCCCTTCAAGTAGTCTGACTTTATAATTAACAATTTTAATAACCACATTATAGTGCCTCATCTTCTTCACACAGATTATAGTAGATTGAATAATCTACTTTAATGCCTTACATGGCAAAAGGGACATTGTAGATGTGATTAAATTAAGAGTATTGAGATGAGGGAGATTATTCTGAATTATCCATGTAGGCCTAATGTAATAACAATCCTTAAAAGATGGAAGAGGGAAACAGAAGAGTCTGTGAAGAAGCAGAGGTTAAAGTGATGCAAATGTTTGTCTATTAAGATAAAAGAAGAGTTCATATGCCAAGAAACACAGGTAGTCTCCAGAAACTGGAAAGGGTAGTAACATGTGCCGGGGTCCAGCCCCAGTGGATCCAGGGAATTCGAAGCGGGGACGGCGTTGGTGAGGAAAAAACTTTTTTATTTATTAATATAAGATTAGATTAGGAAGAAATAGTATAGTAGGAAAATTAAGATGGTGAAAAGGAGGCTGAATAACTGGTTTACGTGGAAAGCCAATAAAGTTCCAGACAAGGAGCTTGCACCATCTACGTTAGGCCACTGGCATCCGTTTGAATATCGGAGAGTGCCCTACCCTGGGCTCTTTCTCTTACAGACCTTGGCAGCCAGGACAGGTAAGTAGACATGGCAAGCCTCCATGCCCCAGATGGGAATTCAGCCAGAAATTAGAGAAAATAGGAGACAGGGAGGAAACCAGTCCTTCCAATAACTAACCCCTTCCAATGACTTGCCCCTTCCAAGGACTGGCCCCACCTCTATTATCTAGAAAGGCCTTTTATACCTTTTTAGATTGTACATAGAGATCAGCATTAGCAGCCCAAAAACCAGGCTTCCTATTTGCATACCTTCCCGTATACAAAAGGTCTCAGGTGGTTTACATTATCTTCTGGCCAAGAGGCCTGTTAACATTTTTATTGCTCTCTTCCTGGGTAGTTGTCTATCAACCAGAAAACTCCTTTTCCCTAGAAGTGTTTTTTCTTTACTCTGCATCACCTTCAAAGTACTAAATAAAGTTACATTCCTGTAGAAAAAAAGGTGCAGTGAGTTATAACAAAGAAAGTATTTAACTCAAAGATCTAATATTGCTAACACCAGGTCTACTACCTGTTTTTCAATATACCAACTATATAAGATATGAAAATTTGGCAGCAAGTGTTGACTCAACAAATGAAACCGTTAATCAGTCCTATTCTAATGATTATGACTCCTCAGAAGCCCCTACATTCCTAGGATGTTTTAAGCTCCCTGTGCCTCCTGCAGTCGCAGTCGGGAGGCCTCACAGGCGCAGCCTGCAGGCAGGCTAGAAAGCCATCAGAGAGGTTTTTGGATTGAAACACTCTTTCAAATGCAGAAGACTAAAGCCCTGAATTGACTTTTTCCAGAGTATGTCAGAAGAGTGGAAAAGCAGGCAGATTCCTGTTTTCAGGGGTACATGCTCAGGAAATGCCGGGGGTAAAACCTGAGATCTGACTCATCCTTGCCCATCAAATCTGTGCCACATACCCTGTAACGGGTGGGAGTCCTCACGTTGGCTTCCGGCACACATGTATTCTCCTCTAGAGACACCAGACAGAATGCAGTCCTATCTAACTAGTTTGAACTCCTGACCTCGAAAACAATAAAACAATAAATCTGTGTTACCTTTAGACACTAATTTTGTGGTAATTTGTTACAGCAGCATAGGAAACTAATTCACAGATGTTGCACATTTTGATTAGATTCAGTTCAGTTCAGTTCAGTCGCTCAGTGGTGTCTGACTCTGCAACACCATGAATCGCAGCACGCCAGGCCTCCCTGTCCATCACCAACTCCTGGAGTTCACTCAGACTCACATCCATCGAGTCAGTGATGCCATCAGCCATCTCATCCTCGGTCATCCCCTTCTCCTCCTGGCCCCAATCCCTCCCAGCATCACAGTCTTTTCCAATGAATCAAAAGTACTGGAGTTTCAGCTTTAGCATCATTCCTTCCAAAGAAATCCCAGGGCTGATCTCCTTCAGAATGGACCAGTTGGATCTCCTTGCACTCCAAGGGACTCTCAAGAGTCTTCTCCAGCATTTCAGTTTAAAAGCATCAATTCTTCAGCGCTCAGCCTTCTTCACAGTCCAACTCTTACATCCATACATGACTACTGGAAAAATCATAGCCTTGACTAGATGGACATTTGTTGGCAAAGTAATGTTTCTGCTTTTGAACATGCTATCTAGGTTGCTCATAACTTTTCTTCCAAGGAGTAAGTGTCTTTTAATTTCATGGCTGACGTCACCATCTGCAGTGATTTTGGAGCCCTCAAAAGTAAAGTCTGACACTGTTTCCACTGTTTCCCCATCTATTTCCCACGAAGTGATGGGGCTGGATGCCATGATCTTCGTTTTCTGAATGTCGAGCTTTAAGCCAAACTTTTCACTCTCCTCTTTCACTTTCATCAAGAGGCTTTTGAGTTCCTCTTCACTTTCTGCCATAAGGGTGGTATCATCTGCATATCTGAGGTTATTGATATTTTTCCCGGCAATCTTGATTCCAGCTTGTGTTTCTTCCAGTCCAGCGTTTCTCATGATGTACTCTGTATATAAGTTAAATAAGCAAGCTGACAATATACAGCCTTGATGTACTCCTTTTTCTATTAGAAACTTTACTAGTTTTTGGTTGAGTAGAAAGTCAAAATGTTTGAAATTAAATATAATGTGTCCTTTCTAACTCTCATTTTTTTTGTTTATTTGTGTCTTGGAGCTGTTTATTGATTTTCTATTCCATTCATTTGCTAAAATCATCTGTACAATATTAACAATGATAATTTCTGATTCTAATAGCAGTTCTCATGATATTTCAAATTTAAGTATATTTGATGGGCTTGATTTGCTGATACATTATTAAAGCTAGTCATGTTTATCCTCATAAACACAATAAATAAAATAAATAAATAAAACATCTCTGTCATTTCCCTTGTGGTATACTCACTTGCTTAGCTTTTTTATATATATACAAGACTTAAAGAATTAAAAAGGCTTCCATCTTTTTCATATACAGTTGACCCTTGAGTAAGGCAGGAGTTAGGGGTAGCAACCCACTGTGCCTCTTGAGTAACCTATATGCAGGTCAGGAAGCAACAGTTAGAACTGGACATGGAACAACAGACTTGTTCCAAATAGGAAAAGGAGTACATCAAGGTCGTATATTGTCACCCTGCTTATTTAACTTATATGCAGAGTACATCATGAGGAATGCTGGGATGGAAGAAGCACAAGCTGGAATCAAGATTGCCAGGAGAAATATCAATAACCTCAGGTATGCAGATGACACCACCCTTATGGCAAAAAGTGAAGGAGAACTCAAAAGCCTCTTGATGAAAGTGAAAAAGGAGAATGAAAAAGTTGGCTTAAAGCCCAACATTCAGAAAACGAAGATCATGGCATCTGGTCCCATAACTTCATGGCAAATAGATGAGGAAACAGTGTCAGACTTTATTTTTTGGGGCTCCAAAATCACTGCAGATGGTGACGTCAGCCATGAAATTAAAAGACACTTACTCCTTGGAAGAAAAGTTATGAGCAACCTAGATAGCATGTTCAAAAGCAGAAATATTACTTTGCCAACAAATGTCCATCTAGTCAAGGCTATGATTTTTCCAGTAGTCATGTATGGATGTAAGAGTTGGACTGTGAAGAAGGCTGAGCGCTGAAGAATTGATGCTTTTGAACTGAAGTATTGGAGAAGACTCTTGAGAGTCCCTTGGACTGCAAGGAGATCCAACCAGTCCATCCTACAGGAGATCAGTCCTGGGTGTTCATTAGAAGGACTGATGCTAAAGCTGAAACTCCAGTACTTTGGCCATCTCATGCGAAGAGTTGATTCATTGGAAAAGACTGATGCTGGGAGGGATTGGGGACAGGGGAAGAAGGGGACGACAGAGGATGAGATGGCTGATGGCATCACTGACTCAATGGATGTGAGTCTGAATGAACTCCGGGAGTTGGTGATGGACAGGAGGCCTGGCGTGCTGTGATTCATGGAGTTGCAAAGAGTCCAACATGACTCAGCAACTGAACTAAATTGAACTGAACCCACTGTGGAGTTGAAAATCTATGTACAACTTTTGACTCACCAAAACCTTAGCTAATAATAGCCTACAGTTGACTGGAAGACTTATCAATAACATAAACTGTCAGTTAACACATATTTTTTATGTTATATGTATTATAAATGGTATTCTTATAATAAAGTAAGCTAGAGAAAATAAATGTTATTTAAGAATTCATAAGAAAAAGAAAATATGTTTGTAGTATTGTGCTTATTGATGCTGTAACTTTATGTTGTCTTCTTACAAGATAAATTGTCTGTCAGTACCTTCATCAATATCGCCTTATATGATACAAAGCACTGTAGATGTTACATGTATTACTACACAAGACATCAAAAATGAAAAGATACTGTGAAAAAGAAATTGATATTTTTATACAAGTACAACCACTCATGCATTAATAATAAAGAAGCAGCAATATGATTGCTTTAATGTTGCCTAATGTAATTGATGGACTTCCCCGGTGGCTTAGACTGTAAAAAATCTTCCTGCAACACAAGAGACCCAGTTTTGATCCCTGGGCCAAAAAGATTCCCTAGAGAAGGGCATGGCTTCCCACTCCAGTACGCTTGCCTGAAAATTCCATGGACAAGAGGAGCCTGGCGGGCTATAGTCCATGGGGTCACAAACAGCTGGACACAACTGAGCAGCTAACAACAGCAACATAATTGATACAACTGCTTCACAGTAGCCTAACCTACACACTAATGAATTAATTGCTATAAAAATTTTACACCATAGGGTATCATGTATGGCATAGAGTCATATTCATAACACAGTATAGAAAACTTTGTTATTTTTTAAAAACAACTTACCTGTGATGATAGGCTGATATGAAGTTTCTACAATTCATGAGATAAAGAGGCATACAGTACTTGTAATTCTTTGAAAGCAAAGTTATAAAACACTAAGAAAACTAACACATTACTAATTTTACATTAAATATCACTCACTTTATGTCTATGTAAGGACAGGCTATCCACTTCAACACAAATCTTGCACATGATGTTCTACACAGTGGACACTTAGGTGATGATGAAGATGAAGATGACACAAAAACATCTCATACAGTTTTTGCCAGACAGTTATTATGTTTTCACATGAGACGCTCACACACATAAACAACAGATTAAGTGTATGAACTGCGCTGCATGGTGATTACATATTATTTGTTAACCAGGAGTGGATCATCATAAAGGTCTTCACATTGAGAAGTCTGGGGAGGAAAGGGAGGGGTGGGCCCAGCTGTCTCAGGATGGTAGAGACAGAGGACATGGAGGAGGTGGAAGGGGAGGTAGGACAAGCAGGCTCACTCAGTGTAACTTTGCAGAAATATACTTTAATGTCTGACTTCGCAGTTTTTCATCCATCTAAAAATATTTCTATATAGGACCAATTCTCTCGCACTGTTTACTTTAGTGTCAGTGCTCATATCATAGAAGGATCCATGACGTGACAGAAGGCAAAAGCAGTTGAATAGTCAAAACCTTTCTGCTAGACTCTCTACTGTCAATCTGTTTCCTGGCACTACTTATTCAACACGTTCGTCCTCACCGGCCCTGGTTCAGAAGCACTCATCTCCATCAAGCTGTCTTCTGTAATTCCTCTAGTGTGGTGTCTATTTGAAGTTCTCCAAGATCTGTATCTTGAAAACCTCTACCTTTTTTGACACAACCACAATTTCTTCATCATTTCCTGGATTGGTTCTGTAAATCCTGTGAAGTAATGCACATCTGGACACAGTTTTCTCCCATGGGAATTTATTTGAGGGGTGTGATAGGGGAAGGAGTTGATGGCTTTCAGTTTTTTTTTTTTTTCCTTTACAACAATGATGGCATCTTTAATGGTGTAATCCTTCCAGAATTTCATGATGTCCAGGGTTCTCTCCTAAAGCATTAATAATCCTTTCCATAGAGCCTCAAGGGTGCTTACAAGCTCCTGATCTAGAGGCTGAAGTAGAAACATTGTATTTGGGAGCAAGTACTCCAGTACTCTTGCCTGGAGAATCCCATGGACAAAGGGGCCTGGCAGGCTGCAGTCCATGGGGTCTCAAAGAGTCAGACAACAACTGAGCAACTTCACTTTCACTTTTCACTTTTGTGCATTGGAGAAGGAAATGGCAACCCACTCCAATGTTCTTGCCTGGAGAATCCCAGGGATGACCGATCCTGGTGGGCTGCTGTCTATGGGGTTGCACAGAGTCAGACACGACTGAAGCGACTTCACTTTCACTCTTCACTTTCATGCGTTGGAGAAGGAAATGGCAATCCACTCCAGTGCTCTTGCTTGGAGATCCCAGGGATGGCGGAGCCTGGTGGGCTGCCGTCGTAGGGGTCGCATAGAGTCAGACACAACTGAAGCGACTTAGCAGCAGTCTCTTGGTACTGTGATCACCAAGAAACAGAAGAATTAGCATTTTATCACATTATGTTAGTATGCTAAAATTACCACAACAGACTGCAATGAAGATATTGGGAGTATGAATCTAATCACTGAAAACAAGCAAAATAATATATTTAAAATAATACTTTTTCAGAATTACTTTTTTTACAATATGAACAAGAATATCTTTAAATATTTTGAAAAAAGATAAGCATACTGGTTTTTATTTTTAAATGAAGATGTCTCTTTTCTAACCAGTATTTTCATATTTAAACACAAGTAATACAATTTCCATATTGATACCTGCTCCTACATGTGTATTTTTTTGAGATTATGTTTGCCAAACTATAAGTACCTTGGTATCAAAGAATATGTCCTAATATCTAGGAAAGTGTCTAGAGCATAAGCACATAGGGTCACAGTTAAATGAGTGAATAAAAAAATATGTGGAGATCACCAGAGCAAGTGGTATTTATTCATCATTTCACTGTGCCCTACTTGCTTATATCAAATGACAACTGATCTGTGATAGGTAACAAATGGAGAGGCAGCTTTCCAAAGTATGGCCTTTGGTTACTATTTATTGAAAGGATACTTTTGGTTAATTCAATTGTATGTTTAAATAAACTATTCCATAAAAAAGTCAAGTTTAAATGAGGTTTAACTTTGTCATTATCTTGCTTCGCGAGTTTAAATATGACATGGATTACTCTTCTATGTAGTTCTTGGAGGCAGGCAAAACTGTTACAAATATTTAGATACATCAGGGAACTAGGCATCTGTCTCTACCCTTGCACTTAGAACTCAGCATTTATATAATATAAGACTAAGTGTTTTCAGGTAAATGACAACATCAGAATCGATTCTCATCATATCCCACTGAAGACATGATTTCTTAATTTTCTTCTTATTAATTCAAAAATCCTCAGTTCTGAAGTTTTACATGTAGGGAAGCACAACCAACTGTCCTTCCTTTTTAGATCTGCCAAGCCCTGTAAACCTCTCTGGCTCCTTCTTTCACTTGCATTGTCTTAACCACAGCATCCTCATCCCTGAGAATGTTACCACAGGCTTCAATCTGATCTAATGCCTGTCATTCCACCCTAAGTGGATTTTCCAGAAATCAAACTTCCACAATAATTTCCTGCTTAAGACTCTTGGCCATTTCCCTTTGGCAAGATTGAAGTAGAAGAACCCTATCGCCTATCCTACAAGGAGTTTTTCAGTCTAGATATGACCCAACTTTCCAGGGTCATCTCTGCCCTCTCCTTGCCATAAACCCACTTCACTGACCTCGTAGCCAGATTTTCAGCTGTCTGAATACTGCAAGTCTCTTCATGGCTGCCTGCCTTAGAAGGCTCTTATTACTCAATCCCGTTTGTCAGAATTTTATCGTTCAAGCTCCAAATTTAACTCTTACTTTTTCTGTGAAACTCTATTAAATCCACCTTCTGACCATGCTTGAATGAACCTCTCTTTCCTCAACCAGAAAACAAAATACATTAATATTATTTTTCTTTATTTATTGCCTTTCTCCTCTCACCTATTACAGATTGAAATGGAAGCATTTCAAGTTCAGAGACCAGGTCTTACTCATCCTGTGCTTGGCAGCTTAAACAATGCCTAATAAATAGAGGGGTGAAGTTGCTCAGTCATATCCGACTGTTTGCGACCCCATGGACTGTAACCTACCAGGCTTCTCCATCCATGGGATTCTCCAGGCAAGAATACTGGAGTGGGTTACCATTTCCTTCTCCAGGGGATCTTCCTGACCCAGGGATTGAACCCAGGTCTCCCACATTGGAGGCAGACGCTTTAACCTCTGAGCCACCAGGGAAGCCCTAATAAACAGAGGTGATCCAATAAACACATGCTGTTGAGTACTCTTAACTCTTATTATGTGTAACGGGGGTAGGGAAAAGAGAAAAACCCAAAGTTGCCATTAAACAAAAAAAAAAGACATCTCCTCTGAACTGTCTAGTTTAGATTACCTCTGGTTTCATTAGCCAATCTCTTCCCCAGTGGGGCCAGCATTGAAACAGTGGCTTATGGGAAGACAGAGGAGGAGAGCAAGTCCTGGAACCAGGCAACCTCAGAGGAGCTGGAGACAAAGCATGCCTGGGATAGTGTGGGGTAGGGCAGTGAGCAGGGCTGGGCCAGGTCCACTTACACTCTGCCACATCAGCTCCTGGGGCCAAATTACTCCTCTCCTCCCAGTCCTCACTGTGCTGAGCTCAACTTCAGTGAATCCAAAACTTTGTCCGAGTTGCCCATATGTGAAATGCTGAGTTGTTCTTCACCATCGGAGTTCCCATTATTTTAAAAACAAAAAAATTAAAAACCAGTCTCAATAACAAGGAGATCCAAGATAAGATAAATGACGGACATTGATGGAAGAGAGAGCAGGATTCAGTCTGTTCCTTTGTGAGTCACAATTTATGTGTGGTGGGAAGTGGAGGTGGGTCCACCTCAACCTGCAATCAGCTGTGACGTGAAAAGCCACAGTGGTTGTAATGAAAAAACTACTACACTCGAGTTTCCCTCACCATGCCAGACACACACACACACACACACACACACACACATTCATTCTCTCATGGCCCCTGTCTTTGTCAGCTCAGGCTGACATATAAAATACAGTAGCTTGGACAACCTAAAAAATAGAAATTTATTTCTCACAGTTCTGAAGGCTGGAAATCCAAGATCAAATTGTTGGCAAGGTAAGTGTCATCTTCTCTGAGCTCATAGCTGGGCACCATCTTGCTATGTGCTCAGATAACTTCCTTGTGTGCTGAGGGAAAGGAGAGGGAGAGAGAGAGAGGAAAATGCGGGATGGGAGGGTTGCTCTAGTGTCTGTTACCAGACCCTACTGACCTCCTAACCCTAAGTACCTCCCAAAGGCATCTTCTCCAACTACCATAACATTGAGGGAAAGTCCTTCACACATGAATTTTGAACACGACCATTCAGCCCATAATGACCCCCAACCCATAAGATAAATAGTATCCAATGCTTTTCATGGCTTGAGCTCTATAAATCATGTCCTTTTCTCTGGAAAGTTCTGCCACTAGTGAGATGACATCCTCACTGTGTGGTTATATAATAAAAGATGATACATTATCCATAGTTCTTTTCATACTCCTTATTGTCTCCTTTCCAGTTACTACTGCTTGTTAGACTTGTCGCACTGATGCACACGCCTCCTTCACATCAGACAACACTTCCAGTGTCTGGTCTCCATGCAGTCCATCTGCTGCTGCTGTTTACAATCACCAGCATGCTGGTTCCAGACATGCTTTTCAGGGCTATTGCCATCCTTAAAAAAAAAAAAAAAAGGCTAAATGTTTGCAAAAACTCTTCATGCAAATGTAGAAAAAGTCCACCTGAGGCAGGATGCATCCTTTTCTTGGGCATGATACAAATGCACAGTACCCCTAGCTGTTAAACATAAGACATCAAAACAATCTTACATGAAACAAAATTTATTGCTACAGAAATTCTACAGGGAACATATTTTTATGGAAGTTTTAAATTCCCTTGAAGCAGAAAGTTAATTTCTGTTTGGTTTATTTTCAGAAAAAGAGCAAAAAACTTAACTCCTGTAACCAGCTTAGAAGAGACAAGATAGAAAGGAAATTATTGAAAACAGGGATGAACAGAAACGCATCCCTTTGAACTAAGTAAAGGAACAAATCCTATAGTCCTGTGACGTGAAAAGAAAAATCCATCATTGACAAAAGAAACTGTCTGAGGACACTAGTCTCCTTTGAAAATCTGGAGAAACAGCTCAGAACAACAATGACGGCCACTGCAAAGACAACAATTTGTGCATTATAAATGGTATGTTTTTAATAAGTTCTTACACTGATATATATCTTCGTTAGAAAGAGCCTATTTCTCCCCAGGTCATTTTTCATGTTCTTCTCCCTGAATAGAGCCTCCTTTTTCTAACAAAATAGCAATGTCCGTATTCATGGTATAAAATGGATCCAAATAAAAAACAAATTGTGCAACGTAGCTGTAATAACTCTGTTCCTGTCAATTCAACTACACTTGACTTTGGAGGGAAAGTTAGGTATTATATCCCTGAGGACACTCATTCAAGCTTAAAAAGCTGACTGTGGAAGTGACAACACAGAGAGGGAGATGGAAGAAACGACAGCTGTTTGTACTAACAGTATGAATCCTAGGTGATTCACAGTTCAGAAAGTAGTGCTCACCTCCCAGGAGAGTCATGAGCCATGGAATGGCTTCCCTTTGACAACAAACCACCTCTGCTTGGCAAGGAAAGTCACCACCTTTATTGCCAGAAGCGAAGTCACTAGAGTCACTGTGGCTACCTCTCTAATCTATGACAGGTACATCCAAATGTGGCTTAGCTCTAAGGGGACCCCTGGGGGCTTCACACATTTGTTCTTCTAGAGACATTATTCAAACCACTTTAGATTCATCCACCTCACTAGAACTCACTCAGATTCATTCTTTTTATGGTTAAGTAATATTCCATTGTATATATGCACCCAGGGGTGGGATGGATAGAGGGGAGGAAGGCTCAAGAGGGAGATGATATATGTATAATTAATTATGGCTGATCTGTGTTGTAGTAGGACAGAAATCATAAGCATTGTTAAGCAATTTTTTAAAGCAGCATTGTAAAGCAATTTTCCTCCAATTAAAAAATAAATTTGAAAAAATTTAGGATAAAGTGGGGCAATTTATTCCAAATGAGGGGGAGAACAGATGGGACACAGCATCTGGGGGACACCAAGGCCTATGTGGGCAGCTGGGAGGAGCAGGCAGGAAAGGCTGGCAGTCAAGGGTGGGGGGTGGCAGCAGGATGCCCTATTGGACCTGAGCAACATGAAGGAGAGTTTGGAACTTATCCTCAGTTTGACGGGAAAACATTAAAATTTTTTAACAAGGGCAGTGATGAATTTGTAATCTATCTGTGGCAGGGAAGAGAAGGAGCAGTAAGCAGAAAAGAAAAGGCAAAAGGAATGTAAAACAACAGATCTTTCATTACTCTTTCAAACATTGAAGATAGGAGATTACCAGACTCTGACTCCTGCATTTCTCCACAAATAATTGTCTCTACTTTACTTAAAGAAAAATTAAGAAAAATTTAAGTGAATAAATATAGTGCTCATTTAAGCTTATAATATAATATGGCCCCAGTTTTTCTACAATTCACAGTATCCCTCTGTTCACTTATTCCACCATTATTTACTGACATGTACTGAGAGCCGAAGAATTGATGCTTTTGAACTGTGGTGTTGGAGAAGACTCTTGAGAGTCCCTTGGACTGCAAGGAGATCCAACCAGTGCATTCTGAAGGAGATCAACCCTGGATTTCTTTGGAAGGAATGATGCTAAAGCTGAAACTCCAGTACTTTGGCCACCTCATGAGAAGAGTTGACTCACTGGAAAAGACTCATGCTGGGAGGGATTGGAGGCAGGAGGAGAAGGGGACGACAGAGGATGAGATGGCTGGATAGCATCATGGACTCAATGGACGTGAGTCTGAGTGAACTCCGGGAGTTGGTGATGGACAGGGAGGCCTGGCATGCTGCAATTCATGGGGTCACAAAGAGTTGGACATGACTGAGAGACTGAACTGAACTGAACTGAGAGTATAGTGCCAAGCTAAGTTACAGCAACTCAAAGATGCATATACCTAAGTGTACAGTAGAGTTCAGCAGTGTCAAAACACAAAATTGCCATCCAGGTCACAAATAGAAACACTACCTCACAGAGGAATCCACCACTGTAAGTCAAATTGTACCCCAAATATGTATTTTTCCCATGTGATAAATCCATGGACATTGCAATAAGGCAATAATTATGTGAACTATTGGTTTAAGCTCAGTCTCATAGTTATATGAAAAAGGGATAATTGAACTTGAGGTACAATTCAATTTTAAAAGGCAAAATATCTTAATAGACACTTCATCCAAGAAGATACATGGATAGCAAAAAAGTGCATTCAAAGATGCTCCATGCCACTAGTCATACGGAAATGAAAATTAGAACTACAGTTGGATGACACCACACAGCTATTGGAACATCTGAAATTAAACTTGACTGCAACATGGTTGGCATGCAGGGGAGTTAGAACTCACTATTATCCCACTACTAAGTGGTAACATAAAATGGAACAGACAGCCAAGAAAAAGCCTAGACTTCATTAGAAAGCTAAGTATACATGCACCCTAGAACTCAGTCATTGTACACCCACAGCTGCTTTCCCAAGAGGAAAGAACACATATGTGACGACGAAGACTGTTACACAAAGGTTCATAACAGGCTTATCTGTGATTGCTCAAAACTGGAAACAATCCAAATTTCCACCAACAAGAGAATGAATAAACAAGTATGGTATATCCTTACCATGGAACACTACTCAGCAATAAAAAAAGGAATGCCATGAAATGGTTGATTTTCAAAATAATTGTCCTGAGTGAAAAAAGACCAAAAGGTCACATACTATATAACTTCATGTGTATAAACCTTATAAAATGCCAACTTATCTCTAATGACAGAAAAAATTCAGACTTAAATTGAAGAAAGTGGGGAAAACCACTAGACCATTCAGGTATGACCTATATCAAATCCCTTATGATTATACAGTGGAAGTGAGAAATAGATTTAAGGGTCTAGATCTGATAGATAGAGTGCCTGATGAACTATGGATGGAGGTTCATGACATTGTACAGGAGACAGGGATCAAGACCATCCCCATGGAAAAGAAATGCAAAAAAAGCAAAATGGCTGTCTGAGGAGGCCTTACAAATAACTGTGAAAAGAAGAGAAGCAAAAAGCAAAGGAGAAAAGGAAAGATATAAGCATCTGAATGCATAGTTCCAAAGAATAGCAAGGAAAGATAAGAAAACCTTCCTCAGTGATCAATGCAAAGAAAAAGAGGAAAACAACAGAATGGGAAAGACTAGAAATCTCTTCAAGAAAATTAGAGATACCATGGGAACATTTCATGCAAAGATGGGCTCGATAAAGGATAGAAATGGAATATTACTCAGCTATAAAAAAGAACACAAGTCAGTTCTAATGAGGTTCTAATGAAACTGGAGCCTATTATAGAGAATGAAGTAAGCCAGAAAGAGAAACACCAATACAGTATACTAGTGCATATGTATGGACTTTAGAAAGACAGTAACAACAACCCTATATGTAAGACAGCCAAAGAGACACATGTGAAAAACAGACTTTTGGACTATGTGGGAGAAGGAGAGTGTGGGATAATATGAGAGAATAGCATTAAACATGTATATTACTATATGTAAAATAAATGACCAGTACAAGTTCGATGCACGAAGCAGGGCACTCAAAGCTGGTTCTCTGGGACAGCACAGAGGGATGGGGTGGGGAAGGAGGTGAGGGGGGGTTCAGGATGGGGGGACACATGTGTACCCATGGCTGATTCATGTTGATGTATGGCAAAAACCACCACAATATTGTAAAATATTTAGCCTCCAACCTAGATAGCATATTAAAAAGCAGAGACATTACTTTGCCCACAAAGGTCCATCTAGTCAAGGCTATGGTTTTTCCAGTAGTCATGTATGGATGTGAGAGTTGGACTGTGAAGAAAGTTGAGCACCAAAGAATTGATGCTTTTTTTTTTTTAATAAACCAAGACCCAATATCTGAATTTAATCATTTTTATAATAAAAAGTCACAAATATGAGAAAATATAGACAGAAAATGGAAGTACAAGATGCTCATCATTTAGAATTGATGCTTTTGAATTGTGGTGTTGGATAAGACTCTTGAGAGTCCCTTGGAGTGCAAGGAGATCCAACCAATCCATTCTAAAGGAGATCAGTCCTGGGTGTTCTTTGGAAGGAATGATGTTAAAGCTGAAACTCCGGTACTTTGGCCACCTCATGAGAAGAGTTGACTCATTGGAAAAGACTCTGATGCTGGGAGGGATTGGAGGCAGGAGGAGAAGGGGATGACAGAGGATGAGATGGCTGGATGGCATCACGGACTCAATGGACGTGAGTCTGAGTGAACTCCAGGAGTTGGTGATGGACAGGGAGGACTGGCATGCTGCAATTCATGGGCTCGCAAAGAGTTGGAAACAACTGAGCTACTTAATTGAACTGAACTGAAAGTAAATAAATTGATTTTTTTAATTAAAAAAAATAAAACAAAAGAAAAAATAAAAGAAGCTGAGATTTTAAAATGAGGATTGTCTTTTTAGAGTATTTACAGAGTCCATTCTGAAGAAGATCAGCCCTGGGATTTCTTTGGAGGGAATGATGCTGAAGCTGAAACTCCAGTACTTTGGCCACCTCATGCGAAGAGTTGACCCACTGGAAAAGACTCTGATGCTGGGAGGGATTGGAGGCAGGAGGAGAAGGGGATGACAGAGGATGAGATGGCTGGATGGCATCACGGACTCAATGGACGTGAGTCTGAGTGAACTCCGGGAGTTGGTGATGGACAGGGAGGCCTGGTGTCCTGCAATTCATGGGGTCGCAAAGAGTCGGACACGACTGAGCGACTGAACTGAACTGAACGGAGTCACAGCAACATTAAGCAGAGGTTCATTTACCCCCTCCCCCTGCACATGCACAGTCTCCCTCATTATCAATACCACTCTGAGGCAGCACATATGTTGTGAGCAAAGAACCCAAACTGACATGTCATAATCACCCAAACTCCAGAGCTGACATACAGTTCACCCTTAGCGTTGTCTATTCAATACTTCTGCACAAATGTATAATGACAGATATCTATCATTTTATTATCATAGAAAAATAATTTTGCTGCCTTAAAATTCTTCTCTTCTCCATCTAGAAAATGAATTTTTATTTAACTTCTTTGAATCCTTTAATTTTATGAATATCTTAAGTGGCCTTTTTTATCTCTTTGGTTTACTGCCTTTTAGAAAATGAGTTAATGGTCAAAGAATGGCTTCCCCCATGGCTCAGTGGGTTAAGAATCTGCTTGTGATACAGGAGACACCGGAGATGTAGGTCAAAGAATATATATTTTGCCATACTTGGAAAAGCCATCTTTAAGTGATATATGTTTAAGTACATTAAATGTAAAACTTTATACACAAGAGTTCAGTGGTTCACATGTGTTTTAAGAATCTCATCATTGCTCAGTTGATCTCCTGCATGCTTTAGGCTTTTCGACTCAGTGTTGAAATGAGTCTTGATGTGAAAAGATTTCATACTGAGACTCCCTGGTGAACACAATAATGAAGGTTATTTGGTTGATATGCTTATTTTTTCAAACTTTACCAGCACTGACCCCCTAAGTATTAAATCTCAGCATGAAGATATTTCTAAGTTATGCACTGTACAACTCAGATACATGTGTAAGTTATGCACTGTAAGTTATAAACTATATACTGTAGTCGCTCACAGCACTTCAGGGATGTTATATTGTAGTGCCAAGATCATCTTCTTGTAGCCACTGGAGCTTTTCAAAATCATCAGGCCCTAAAATTATGGCTGTTGCTTATAAAGACAGTGCAGTGTTTTTAAAGATTTCTCTTATCAAGGTCATGCCCCACAAGTATTACTGCAAAAATTTCCTATACCATCATTGAATAAAAGTCTTTTGTCATCTTATTTTTTCCTATACAGTTGGATGTATACATGTGATGTGTTTTTTAGTCCATGGGGTTCTTCAAATAGAGCATTTACTGATTTGAAAATTTCCGGAAAAATATTTTAGAAAAAACTTCCTCTGATTTTTCAACTTTATTTGATCAATATATAACCAACTGTTTTCATTGTTGGATTTTATCACATCACTGATAGGTGTTAAACAATGATTCTTCATAATTCATGACCCAAAGAAAAAGAAAGGAATGAAAGGCTTATCTAGCAAATATCATACAACAAATTTTTATAAGCACAAATCACATTAATATTCAGACAATACTAGGCTACCTCTCAAAAACAGAAAACACATTTATAATGTATTTGATTTCTTGCTAGAAATAAAACAGTACAAATTTTCAGGAGAACTAAAAATTATTTTAATGTCTTTGCTTCAGTGTTCTTGGAATGGCACCATTTTTCAATATTTTGGTATAGGTTACTACCAGTAAATAATCCATGCCTTTTACTCTTTAGTAGGGTGAGGGATTGGGGGTGGCTAGACAAATGTTGGCATAAGTAGAGTTACAGTAGCAAGAGAATCTGGTGTTGATCATCTTAGTAACATTATTTTATTCTTGTCATGAGCATCCTGTTAATTTATACATTGAGATTTCATCCAATGAGCCAAAGAATGCATTTCAACAGGAAACTCCTATTTCACCTTTCAGTAAAATCATGATGGTCCAAACACACGGGTCAAGCACATGCAAACACTTTTAAAGGGGAAATTTAAAGAATCCCTGGGCCATGACTAACTAAGAAACAACACAATGGAAAAATGACACCCTTTTATTCAGGCCCAATTGTTTATCAAATCCTGGTATTTTCAATTATTATGGCAATATGTCCTGCTTGCTGCTGGTGTTCCTGGTGGTACAGAGGCCACAAATATGACCTGAAAGGAGAACAAGGTCAAAGGGAATTTTGTTTTTCAGTCGCTCAGTCATGTCCAACTCTTTGCCACCCCATGGACAGTGGCATGCCAAGTTTCCATGTCCTTCACTATCTCTGGGAGTTTGTTCAAACTCAGGTCCATTGGGTTCATGATGCCATCCAACCATCTGATTCTCTGTTGCCCCCTTCTCCTCCTGCCTTCAACTTTCCCAGCATCAGGGCCTTTTCCAGTGAGTCAGCTCTTTGCACCAGGGGGCCAAAGTACTGGAACCTCAGCTTCATCATCAGTCCTTTCAGTGAATATTTAGGGTTGATTTCCTTTAGGATTGACTGCTTTGATCTCCTTGCATAAGAAATCTAAAAGTCAAAGTAACTACCAAAATTAACCTGTAAACGTGGCTATCAGGCTGGTTAAGCAACAGGGGTATGTAGACACTTTGTAGGACAAGGACACTAAAACTGCTCAAGAGAGAAGGGCCTTCTCTGGATGCTGGAAACTTCTCTGCTCCCTGGTAGTTAAAGGCTGGAGCAGGAAACATTTGTGAAGCGGACATCTTCATCAGAAGAAAACTTGGGGCTGCAATTAAGGAAATGTTTCATCCCTGATTTTACCAACCAGTGTTCAATACACATAAATTATGGATTTCAGAGTAACTGAGCCAAGACAAAACCAAGGCAGGCAAGAACCACCATGTACCTGGAGTCCAGGTGACAGGCAACAGCAATATCAGGTGTAAGCACATGAGTGTCACAAAGACGTCTGGACCTCAGACATAGTCATCATAATGCCTAAAGACTTTGGGTAGCATACATATCACTCATAATAAACACAAATTGTAACTAAAATGAGATACCATGGGTTATATCAACTTGGAAAAAAACTTTTTCCCACTGGTGAAAGAAAAACAAAACATTTTTTTATTGAGGTATTTGTTGTTGTTCACTCACTTAGTTATGTCCGACACTTTGCAACCCCATGAATGGCAGCACATCAGGCTTCCCTGTCCTTCACTGTTTCCCTGAGTTTGCTCAAACTCACGTCCATTGATTCGGTGATATCACCCACCCAGCTCATCCTCTGCTGCTCCCTTCTCCTCCTGCTCTCAATTTTTCCCAGGATCAGGGTTTTTTCCACAGTTGGCTCTTTACATCAGGAGACCAAAGTGTTGTAGCTTCAGTTTCAGCATCAGTCTTTCCAATGAATATTCAGGGTTGATTTCCTTTAAATTGACTGGTTTGATCTCCTTGTAGCCCAAGGAACTCTCAAGAGTCTTCTCTAGCAATTCAAAAGCATCAGTTCTTCAGCACTCAGCTTTCTTTATGGTCCAACTCTCACATCCATACATAACTGCTGGAAAACACATAGCTTTCTTGATATGGATCTTTGTCAGCAAAGTGACGTCTCTGCTTTTTAATGTGTTGTCTATATTTGTCATAGCTTTTCTTCAAAGGAGCATGTGTCTTTTAATTTTGTGTATATTGAAGTATGCCTCATGCACAATGTTGTGTTAATTTCTGCTATACAGCAGTGACTCAGTTATACACACATATATATGAGTGTATGTGTGTATATATACATTTTTTCTTCATATTCTTTTCTGTTACAGTTTATCACAGGATATTGAATATTCTTCCCTGTGTGATACAATAGGACTCTGCTGTTTATCCATTCTGTGTATGATAGCTTGCATGCTACTAACCCCAACCTCCCACTATGTCCAATCTCACCTTTTTGGCACCCCCAGTCTGTCCATTCTGGTTCTGTTTCATAGAAAAGTTTGTGTCATATTTTAGATTCTACATATAAGTGATATCATATGGTGTTTGTCTTTCTCTTTTTGACTTACTTCACTTAGTAGGATAATCTCAGGAAAAAATTTCAAGTTTGTTTTTGTTGGTACGTCACTGATGGAAGGATAAATTTCTACAATTTGGAAAAATTTCCAGCACCCATATCCCTTAACATAACAATTCCCCTTATAGCAATTTTTCCTACAAAATTACTCATACTTGCAAAATGACCTATTCATTTCATAAATATACTTAGTGAGCACCAACTGCATACCAGCTACGATTCTAGGCACTGAAAAGGAACAGCAAACTGTGGAGTCTCTTGAGGCTTATATTGGTTGGGGAAATAGGTTGTCAATAAGCCAGTGCAGGAAACCACTTGGGATTTTGCCTTCCAATGCAGGAAGTATGGGTTTGATCTCCAGTCAGGCAGCTAAGACCCACATGTCTGCCCCATGCCAAAAAAACAAAATATGAAAAGAAGCAATATTGTAAGAAATTCAATAAAGACTTTTTAAATGGTCCACATCAAAGAAAAAAAGAATTTTTTAAAAGCATAATGTCAAGTGATGCATGAATAAAATTCAAGCAGGATGAGATGGGTAGAGAGGAAGGAGGGATGGAGGCTGTTTCCATAAGGCAGGTAAGGAGGCGACATTTAAACAGCCCTGAGTGAGACAAGGAAAGAACCATGCAGGTACTCACAGGAAGTGTGTTCTAAATGCACAGCCTCGCAGCACTGCTCATAAAAATTAAAATCCACCTAGATATCATCAGTAGGGGCCTGATTAGATAAATCATAGATAGGTGGGTGGATGTAATACAGTGTGTGTATTACACATGTGTATAAACATAAAGAAGAAAATGCTGGGGTGGCTTTAGGGAAGTACTGGGCAATTGGGGGTACTAATTTATTTTTCACTGACTCTCTCTTTATACCTTTCATGTTTTGTACCAAATGTATGCACTCTTATATACAAAATACCATAAGACATGGTTTAGATTAAAGAAATGTCTCCATTTGATCAAGATTAAATATCTATTCTGCTTAAAATTTTCCTGGGAACTTCCAAAACTCCAAAATAAATTCCAAAATAATAGTCTGCAACCTAAAATGCCTGGAGAGATTTCTGTATAAATATACATCAAGTATGTTACACTAAGAATCTTTCTGAACTTTCTGACAAAGACGGGCCCACAGCAAGAAAACAACAACGTACCTTTGAAAGAGCAATTCACACAGCACATCAGCATCTATGTCACTAAACAGGACAAAATCTCACAGGGCCAGTCTTTTGTCAAGTTTTTAAGAATTCATACTATGACCCTCTCTTACATACAAAAAATATTATACTTTTTTGTATTAGAAATACATAGAAATATTTTCCATTTTTATGCTTTAATAAAAAATGGTGGTAAAGCCATGGCCTATATTTGTAAACAGATTCGAGCCAGAAAACTAGCACAACAAATCAGAAGAACACATAAACACTGAAGTCAGAGCCCTCCTGGAAACTAATATTAAATAAACTGAATATATTCAATTTTCCTATCTTTTCCTTGACTTTTTGGATGAATTACTGGAGTCATAGATTCACTGCAGACAGATAAGTCACAAGACAGAAGACAGCTTTAGATGGAAGACGAGTTTCCAACATGTAACTGGTGAAGCTGAACCGTGCTGACTCACCCACTGACCCAGGTTGTAAATCCCCAGAGTGGAACTTGGTCCACAGCTGGCACCATAAGCGCTCTGGTGAGAGGGTGTCCCTTCAAGCAGATGCTCCCGGAAGGGTGATGGGTCCACCCTCGGTGCCCTTCACAAGATCTGACTGGCAATAACCCCAACTTGAAAAGAAGGCATTGAACAGCCATGGTAAACAGAATACCTGAGATTCTATTCATTTTACTTACTTTCAAGTCTGGGGTAAAAGTATTGTAAGACTTAAGTTCAAAGTAGTGGCGGTAGCTTCTCCAAAGTATGTCTGTGCAGTTTGGGCTAACACTGTCCCCTCAGCTGTTCCTTGGTTGTGCTCAGGGTGCTTTAAGTTTGGACTCAGGAGACGAGTGTTTGCAGACAAGCTCAGAATTTTCAGTCTCTGCCTTTATGCTCTTGTTATGTATATATTTGTCTTTCCTGGTATTTCAGAAACAAAGCATCCCCAGTGCATCGTCAAACACAGAGAGGCCTACACCCCAGCCAGCACTTCGTGCTCATTCTCTGAGAACATTCCTCCAGCTACCTCCAACACCCCCAAGGTCCATCTGAGCTGGGTTCAAGTAGCATCCTTTCCATCTATTTTTCAGAGTGAAGTATAGTTTCAAGATGTCATTTTCCATGCCATTTTCCATGCCCACAGACCAGGGCCTTGAGTGGTATGCTCGTAGATCTAATCCCAGATCATTTCAGAGGACAGAGAAGTCAGTGAATGCTGAATAGCAAGTCCAACTCTCAGCCTGGACATATGATAAACACTAATTTTTAATAGCTTGAGGTGAATTACTGTAATAGTTTTATTTTATTACATTACTAGGTAAATATATATCAGTATAGAATTTGTATGTGAAGACAGGAGAGGGAAGGAAACAGAAAACTGAGAGTAACAAGGGATAAGTTTGCCCAGAAGCAAACAGCTAAAGATTTTAAAACTCCTCTAAAAGCATCTCTATGATTCTAGTAGGTCAATGATAAAATCATTTTACTGAACGTTTTCACGCTCATGTTTTCTCCCCATCCTGTCCTGCACTGCCAATCGATGTGAACCCAAGGGACCAAAGATGGGGGGCCCAGATCTTGCTCAAGCCTCCCGGAAATGACAGCAGGAAGAACACATCCAGCTGGATCTCAAAAGCCCCACTGCTTCAGTCCCACAAATGGTTCCAGGATTTGGAAGCTGTGTTGGACCTAGCCTTTTCATTTCCTGCACAGATGTAGGTACATGTGGGGAATCACAATGATCACCATGCTGTAAAACTTGAGCTGTAGCTTTTTTGAGACTGTATTCTGCACAAATTTGTCTCCAAGGCAATTGGAATCTTATGCCTTATAAATAAAAGAACATTGTAGTAGAATCTTACTGATGGAGATTTTATCTTGGGTACAAACTTTGAGGTCCTCAAAAGTGATGCGGAATACTAATCAATAAAAGATCAGAGTAAGCTGGTTGGATAAAATTGGAATATCATTGTAAGATCTGAGCATGCTCTCTATTTATATCAAAGACTATGGTGGTGATACAGGAAAGGATGAGAAAAAAGGATGTGAGACTCTTACTGACAAAGAACTCTGGCTCTTGGTGAGCCAGCCAGCCAGGTCACAGAGGCTCTGCCATGCCTATAGCTTCCGTGAATTAAATGGTAATGATAAACCTGTACGCGAGACAGCAAAAGAGACACAGATGTATAGAACAGCCTTTTGGACTCTGTGGGAGAGGGAGAGGGAGGGATGATTTGGGAAAATGGCAGTGCAACATGTATGATACCATAAGTGAAATGAATCGCTGGTCTAGGTTCGATGCAGGATTAGGATGCTTGGGACTGAGGCATGGGGATAGTCCAGAGAGATGGTGTGGGGCAGGAGGGGGGAGGGTCGGGATTGGGAGTTCATGTACACCCGTGGCTGATTCATGTCAATGTACAGCAAAACGAATACAGTATTGTTAAGCAAAACAAACTGATAAATAAAAATTAATTAAAAAAAAAACAGACACAGTTACTGTTACCAACAATCAAGCATTTGCAAAGAATGCAGTGAAAACTAATTGCATGGAGTCCAAATGTAGCCCTGTAAATTCTGACCATAAACTGAACAGCCTGCTTTCACCAAGCAAAGAAAATATGAGGCTGAGGGCAGAGAAGTACCAGGCTGGTGGCAGAATGCAGATGTGCAAGCCCATCATCAATTCAGAATCAACTTGCTTTTCTGTGATTAAAAATGCTTCAGAAATTTTTAACACTCTGGATTCAACTTAAACCATGGTCTCTGGGGATACGGGTTAATAAAAGCAGATTTTCTTACCTTATAAGTATATCATTATAGGAAACATGGCATTTGCTTTTGTGGGTTATGAAACCTGGTTTGTGCCAGATTCAACATCAAAATATTTTAAGAGTAATCAGAATAGTAAAATGGTAAATGTCAGTTATTTTACCTTTTACCATCCCCCAAGTTTGACTTTCCAAATGAGATTTACCTCTCTTAGTGTTCCACGCAAGGCCATTTTCACTTAGAGATTTTTCTGAACAGAGGAGCAAAGAGAAACATCTTCAGAGCAAAATGTGCCTCTAACACACACCCCCAGGCTTCTCACCTCCCAGTTTTCATTAATCCGTCACTGAGTGCTCCCTGGGGTCCTGGAAAGCTCAGGAAATGTGGCCTTAGCTTTCAGCTGTGCTCTTGGTGGGGGAGCTGTTGACACCTTTGTTGTCCAGCCTTCAATATTCTTGGTGCATTTGATTTCTTAGAGACAGAAGTTATGTTAGAGTGACTGACTGATGCAAGGCTTCTGGAATTAGAACAGGTGTGATTTGTATACACATCTGTCTATCATAAAACATTGGCAGGCAAGTGGAATCTCCAGGTTCACAGCTGCTTTCCAAAAGCTCCGCATGGCACTTAATACCCTTCTAAGACAGCAAGAGTAGGAAATGAAACAGTCTCTAATCCAGTACCACAAAAATTAAACTATCCATGTTGTATATACCATTTATCCTATATTTCTGACTTTTTAATAAAATTAAGTTATCTAAATTCATCAATTCAAAGTTATTTCTTTCTTTTAAAATATCCATTTTGTTTTCTTATGGAACCCATAGGAAAAGGAAAGTTAGTTGCATAGTCATGTCCAACTCTCTGTGATCCCATGGACTATAGCCCCTCAGGTCTTCTGTCCATGGAATTCTCCAGGCCAGCATACTGGAGTGGGTAGCGTTTCCCTTCTCCAGGGTATCTTCCCAAACCAAGAAACAAACCCAGGTCTCCTGCATTGCAGGTAGATTCTTTACCAACTGAGAAGCCCGTAGATGAGGTGTAAATATCTATCAAAATAAACTATTTTAACCACACATAACTGTTTCCATTTGCTTTCATTATATCCTTAGAATAGAATTCTGAAGAATAAGTACAATATTTCTTAAGAGGAAAGAGCATTCCCAGAAGACACGCATGCTCACATATGTGCTATCTTCAGTCGTGTCCAACTCCGTGCGACCCTGTGGACTGGAGCCTGCCAGGCCCCTCTGTCCGTGAATTCTCAAGGCAAGAATATTGGAGTGGACTGAGTTTTCACTTTCCCCTAAGAAAGAAAGAAAAAGAAAAGAATATTGGAGTGGGTTGCCACGCCCTCCTTCAGAGGATCTTCCCAACCCAGGGATCCAACCCACACCTCTTACGTCCCAGCCTTGGCAAGCAAATTCTGTATCGCTAGCGCCACCTGGGAAGCCCATGCATGCTCACACTTGGAACCAATTAGGCTATTCCATGGATGTTTGTTTCTCTTTTTTAAAGATATATTTAATAAGTATTGACCAATTTATGATGGATATTTTTAGAACTACTTTATTAATGTTTCAGACGGTGAGGGCTTTGAATTTTTGTAGTATTATAGTAACACATGCTCAGAAAAAATAAATTGTAGCTTCTGTAATTCTCTTTATACACAAATATTTTCTCAGGTCAGGAAACAAATTACCAGAGGAAAAGTCATCCTAATTTTCATATCAGTATGTAAGTTCTCCTTAGTTTCTCTCTATATAAGGCCAGTATTTCCATTGAGTTAGATTGTTTAAAGCAAGATTTTATATTCATTAGAAATCATGCCTTGAAGGTTATTTTCATCTGTTTGGCACCTACAAGGGAACTTGATACAAAAACCATTTGATTTTAAGTAGCTTAATTCCAAGAGAAATACCTAGCCATCCCTAATTTCCTCACATGTTATTCTTTCCCAAGACCCACTGTAAACGTGCATTCCCCAACTGTCAGTCAACTTTCTAGCCACCATCAAGGCCCTATTTGGAATTACCAGGCATTTCACATAGTAATTCTCTAGCAGTTTTGAAACATATGTAAAGCATGGGCACAGGGTCAAATGTCAGTGAAGCCTGGCAGAAGTGTGGCCAACACCCAGGCTGAACTTCTGGAAGGAAGGCCCTCCCAGCCCTCACCCACGAGCATCTAATGCTGATGCCTGAGAGAAGCAGAGAAGGCATCCAAATGCTCAAGGGTACGAAGGCAGGAATGTGAAGACTTGGAGAAGCTAATCTGCTCAAATGCCCAGCTCTGGCTTCAGAGGGTATGGGAACCAAGAACCCTTCAAAGAGCCAGGTCGGTTACTAAGAGTCTCTCCTTAGGCAGTTCCCACAGGTCCTATCAGAATTCTGCCAGGACTGCATTAAATTCACAAACCATCTCATCGTTTCATAAACAACTCATTCATCACAAACAGAGCAGTCTTTCTGCCTATTCCTGGCTTCGCTAATCTTCACTTACCTACATCATTCATTTCGGCCATCGATGCATTATCATCCATTCTAAGATACATGTTTAGGTGTATGAGTCCTATTTCTAGTTACAGTGGCTCTTCCTGCAAATAGGGCCTCCTCTTAACATCTTCTCCTGAGCGCCAAGCAGAGCAGGTGCATGATAAGTACTAACAGAAGGTTGAATAAATGCAACAAAGTGCAGAGTGGTTTTACAAGAAGTAAAGAGCCAGGAAGCAGTCAGAACAGGAGCCCAAGCTGAGAAGGTCCGCACTCTTGTTGAACCTGACTGCCGCTGCTAAATACCTGTGTCAACTCCAAAATCTTAAATAAGTTGTAAAAGTCAGTCAAATGTAAAATTACTTCTTGGGAGAAAAAAAAAAAAACCCTTGAGGTAAAAGTATCACTGAAGCACTAGTTTCAATCTAAAATGTTTGGAAAAACCTCCAGTTCAGTTCAGTTCAGTTGCTCAGTCGTGTCCAACTCTTTGTGACCCCATGGACTGCAGCATACCAGGCTTCCTTGTCCATCAACAACTACCCGAGCTTACTCACACTCATGTCCATCGAGTCAATGATGCCATCCAAAGATCTCATCCTCTGTCAGCCCCTTCTCCTCCCACCTTCAATCTTTCCCAGCATCAAGCTCTTTTCCAATCAGTCACTTCTTCGCATCAGTAGCCAAAGTATTGGAGCTTCAGCTTCAGCATCAGTCCTTCCAATGAATATTTAGGGATGATTACCTTTGCAATTCCCTGGTTTGATCTCCTTGCAGTCCAAGGGACTGAAGATTCATTTCCAACACCACGGTTCAAAAGCATCTATTCTTCAGTGCTCAGCTTTCTTTATAGTCCACTCTCACATCAATACATGACCACTGGAAAAACCATAGCCTTGACTAGACTGACCTTTGTCGGAAAAGTAATGTCTCTGCATTTTAATATGCTGTCTAAGTTTTTCATAACTTTTCTTCCAAGAAGCAAGCGTCTTTTAATTTCATGGTTGCAGTCACCATCTGCAGTGATTTTGGAGCCCAAGAAAATAAAGTCTGTCACTGTTTCCATTGTTTCCCCATCTGTTTGCCATGAAGTGCTGGGACCGGATGCCATGATCTTCCTTTGTTGAATGTTGATTTTAAACCAGCTTTTTCACTCTTCTCTTTCAATTTCATCAAGTGGCTCTTTAGTTCCTCTTTGTTTTCTGCCATAAGGGTGGTGTCATCTGCATATCTGAGGTTATTGCAAACTTACTTTGGTTTATTGATTTATATGGTTGGTATTTTCTGGTATTATATTAATATATAGAGGAGAAAGAAAGTGAAAGTCGTTCAGTCATGTCCAACTCTTTGCGACCTCATGGACTGTAACCTGTCAGGCTCCTCTGTCCATAGGATTCCCCAGGCAAGAATACTGGAGTGGGTAGCCATTCCCTTCTCCAGGGAGTCATCCCAACTCAGGGATCAAACCCAGGTCTCCCTCATTGCAGGCACATTCTTTACTGTGTGAGCCATGAGGGAATTACAATATATAGGATATTAAAATTAACATTGACCAAAATAAAAATCCTGGAAGGACAGCAAATATAGAGGTCTTTTTGTTAAATGCACTTTAATGTCAAAAATTTAGTCCACTTTTATGTGCAACAATTTTTAGTCAAGTCATCATGATATACCAATATGAAAGTAGGAAAGTCAATGATATCTGTACATATAAACTATTTTAAACTCTGTAGTCATTTGAGAAATATCTAGTTGATGAGATAGAGCCTAATAAAGAAAAAATAACTATATATTTACTATGCACAAAGTTCTGTGCCATGAGCATTCTCATTTAGTCTTGTCAATAAATCTATGAATCAGATACCATTGTTATTCCCATGTACACATTCAGTTCAGTTCAGTTGAGTCACTCAGTCGTGTTCAATTCTTTGCGACCCCATGAATCGCAGCACGCCAGGCCTCCCTGTCCATCACCAACTCCCGGAGTTCACTCAGACTCACGCCCACTGAGTCAGTAATGCCATCCAGCCATCTCATCCTCTGTCGTCCCTTTCTCCTCCTACCCCCAATCCCTCCCAGCATCAGAGTCTTTTCCAATGAGTCAACTCTTCACATGAGGTGGCCAAAGTACTGGAGTTTCAGCTTTAGCATCATTAAAGTGAGAGAGTTCCAGACAAAGACTTTGACTGGTGGATCACAACGAACTGTGGAAAATTCTTCAAGAGATGGGAATACCAGACCACCTGACCTGCCTTTTAAGAAATCTGTATGCAGGTCAGGAAGCAACAGTTAGAACTGGACACGGAACAACAGACTGGTTCCAAATCGAGAAAAGAATACGTCAAGGCTGTATATTGTCACCCTGCTTGTTTAACTTGTATGCAGAGTACATCATGAGAAATGCTGGGCTAGATGAAGCACAAGCTGGAATCAAGATTGCTGGGAGAGTTTCAGCTTTAGCATCATTAAAGTGAGAGAGTTCCAGACAAAGACTTTGACTGGTGGATCACAACGAACTGTGGAAAATTCTTCAAGAGATGGGAATACCAGACCACCTGACCTGCCTTTTAAGAAATCTGTATGCAGGTCAGGAAGCAACAGTTAGAACTGGACACGGAACAACAGACTGGTTCCAAATCGAGAAAAGAATACGTCAAGGCTGTATATTGTCACCCTGCTTGTTTAACTTGTATGCAGAGTACATCATGAGAAATGCTGGGCTAGATGAAGCACAAGCTGGAATCAAGATTGCTGGGAGAAATATCAATAACTTCAGATATGCAGATGACACCACCCTTATGGCAGAAAGTGAAGAAGAACTAAAGACCTTCGTGATGAAAGTGAAAGAAGACAGTGAAAAGTCTGGCTTAAAACTCAACATTCAGAAAGCTAGGATCATGGCATCTGGTCCCATCACTTCACAGCAAATGGGGAAATAGTGGAAGCAGCGACAGACTTTATTTTTGGAGGCTCCAAAGTCACTGCAGATGGTGATCACAGCCATGAAATTAAAAGATACTTGCTCCTTGGAAGAAGAGTTATGACCAACCTAGACAGTATATTCAAAAGCAGAGACATTACTTTGCAGATAAAGGTTAGACTAGTCAAAGCTATGGTTTTTCCAGTGGTCACATATGGATGTGAGAGTTGGACTATAAAGAAAGCTGAGTGCTGAAGAACTGATGCTTTTGAGCTGTGGTGTTGGAGAAGACTCTTGAGAGTCCCTTGGACTGCAAGGAGATCCAACCAATCAATCCTACAGGAGATGAGTCCTGAGTGTTCACTGGAAGGACTGATGCTGAGCTGAAACTCCAATACTTTGGCCACCTGATGGGAAGAGCTGACTCATTGGAAAAGACCCTGATGCTGGGAAAGATTGAGGGCAGGAGAAGGGGATGACAGAGGTCAAGATGGTTGGATGGCATCACCGACTCAATGGACGTGAGTTTGAGTGAACTCCGGGAGTTGGTGATGAACAGGGAGGACTGGGGTGCTGCAGTCCGTGGGGTCACAAAGAGTCTGACATGATTGAGTGACTGAACTGAACTAAACACATGAGGAAATTGAAGCCAGAGGCTGAGAAACTTGCCCATAGTCACCCAGCCAGTAGGGGACAGAGCAGGATCTGTAACAGTTGAGGAACAAGCCCTGTGTCAGCTTCCTCCTCCAGGTATATGGGGCTAATCCATGATGGTCCAGGGTTTCATATGAGTCCTGGCTTAACTCAGAGAAACAGAAAAGATTCTGTACATTTACGAACATTAACTCTTGGTTAGAATCCGTTTTAACACTTGCTGTATTGTTCACCATCATTATTGCCTTATTCAATAGATCTAATGGACTTCCAACTATGTTACCAGTTTAGGGAGAACTGGGTTAAGTGGAAAGCATCCCTACTGATATTTTAATCCCTGTTGAAAAGTGAGCAAAAAGTAGCAGATATAAAAAGAATACAAACAAAATCCTTGAAAGCTCTGTTCTCTCTGATAAAGGGTAATAGAATGAGCTTCCTCGAGCCAGCAACCTGGAGAGAACATTTCAAATATTCAAAGGCTCATATTTGATGTTCAGTTGCTGTATAAAGCTCACAGAAGTAGAATCTTATACACACTAGTTGGTGACCTTATGAGAGTTAATTTATTCGTGGATTTACATCTTCATCTGTCAAGTAAAGACAGATGGTTTCTACTAACATCATTTATTCCTTAATGTACTAGATTTTTACTCCTTATATTTGCCTTAATTTGTAAGGAATTTGAAGTAACTGCATGATCTATAAATATCCATGTATATATAAATGATTTGATGGTGACATTCTTTGTCTTTATTCTTCTATTTTTATTTTGAAAAATTGCAAAGCTATGAGATGGTTGGATGGCCTCATCAACTCAATGGACATGAGTTTGAGCAAACTCTGGGAGATGGTGAAGGACAGGGAAGCCTGATATGCTGCAGTCCATGGGGTCACAAAGAGTTGGACACGATTGAGTAACTGAACAACAAGGAGAAACTGAAAGAACGGCTCAGTGAACACCACATATCCTTCATCTAGACCCACCAATTTTTAACATTTTTCCACCTGTGCTGTACCCAGCTGCCCCCATCTCTTTCTCACACAGAACACACACCTTGCATTTCATGACACCTCACCACTAGTCATATTCCAAACATCTCTTTGAACCAGGACATTCTCTTACATAAACACACCATTACCATAACCCAGAAATTTAACAGTGGTACAATAATGTTCAATATACAGTTTATGGTCTACAAAGATGTCCTTTCTAGCTGTATTTTTTTAACAAGATCCAGTCAAGAATTATAAATTTCATTTAGCAGTCATGTCTCTTTAGTCTCCCTTACCTTAGACATTATCCGCTTTTTTGTTTGTTTTTCATGACTGACAGTTTTTGAACAGTCCGAGTCAACCGTAAAACCGAGCAGGACCCTGAAGGGCCTTCTCCAGGACAGACAGGATCTTTTTTTCAGACCTTTTCTTCATAAAAGAAAAAAGCTAAAGCCTCTTATGCCTTCCCCCAAGTTCCAAAGATCAGATTTAATCAGAGAAGTGAAAAAATGCATAAATAAAGAAAATAGTCAAATAAGACAAAATAATAATAGTTTAGCCATAAAACAACATCAAATACTTATAGCAATATCTGGAGCCGTATCCATGAGCTGTTTTGCAGAAACCTCCATCAGGTGGAGGAAGTTAACTGCATACTATCCACAAGTGCATAGACCCCAGTCAAGCTGGAACCAGAAGATTGATGAATGAGATTCCCAAAACATCACATTACCTTGCCATTGACTAACCAGAGAATAGGGTTTTGTTTTCTTTTAATTGCTTGTTTTCTCTTAATTTTATTGAAGTATGGTTGATTTATAATGTTTGGTTAATTACTGTTATACATAAAAGTGACTCAGTTATACAAACATGTACATCTTTTCATATTCTTTTCCATTCCAGTTTATCACAGGATATTTGATATAGTTCCCTGTGCTATACAGTAAGACCGTGTTGCTTATCTTTTCTATTTGTAATACTTTGTATGTATGAATCCCAAACTCCCAGTCCATTCCTCCCTCATCCCCTTCCCCTTGGCATCCATAAGTGTGTTCTATTATCTGTGAGTCTGTTTCTGTTTTGTAGATAAGTTCGTTTGTGTTGTATTTTAGATTCCACATATCAATGATACCATATGATGTTTTTCTTTCTCTGACTTCACTTAGTATGATAATCCCTAAGTCCATCCATGTTGCTGCAAATGGCATATCCCATTCTTTTTTCTGGCTGAATAATATTCCATTGTGTATATATACCACATCTTCTTTATCTACCCATCTGTCAATGGACATTTAAGTTGTTTCTATGTCTTGGCTGTTGTAAATACTGCTGCTGTGAACATCAGGATTCATGTATCTTTTTGAATTATAGTTTTCTCTGGGTATATGTCCAGGAGTGGGATTGCAAAGAATTATACATAAACCATGACCCTCTCACTCACTGTCTTTAAAAGCCATCGAGGAGTTTGGGTCTTTTGAGCATGAGCTGCCCTCACTTAGCCCTGCAGTGAAAGCTGCACTCTTCTTCACCACACCCCCGTGTCAACAGGTTGGCATTACTGTGTGCGAGGCAAGCAAGCCCAAGTGTGCATCGGTGACAAAGAGTCTTGAGAAATGTCCCAGGATCTGATTGCTTCTTTGTCATTTTTTATATTCAATATGCTATAATCTATCACTGTGCCATTTTTTCAATGTTTGTACACTGTTATCTGGATTTGGTAGCTCAGCTGGTAAAGAATCTGCTTGCAATGCAGGAGACCCTGGTTTGATTCCTGGGTCGGGAAGATCCGCTGGAGAAGGGAAGGCTACCCACTCGAATATTCTTGGGCTTCCCTTGTGGCTCAGCTGGTGAAGAATCCACCTGCAATGCGGGAGACCTGGGTTTGATCCCTGGGTTGGGAAGATCCCCTGGAGAAGGGAAAGGCTACCCATTCCAGTATTCTGGCCTGGAGAATTCCACAGGCTGCATAGTTCATTGGGTCACAAAGAGTCAGACACGACTGGGAATTTAACCCATCAAGCAGTTGTTCTGTGTTCTTTTGACGTGTCCTCATCACTCTTTCAGCTCTTCCCTGCTTTCTGGCACAAGATGTTCCAGAGTATCTCTTGCTGTCTCCGTATAAGTTGTGGAACTACCCAGCACTGCAGAGAGCCCTGGGTGTGTTTCATGGGGGTGGGGCTGAGAAACTGGGCCCTCAGCACCTGCCACATGCCACTGCATCTGGGCCCTTTCCCAGAGCTGGGAGAGGGGCCAATAAAACCATAAGCTCACCAAAATAGATGACACATGTGGAGTTTATTATGAAGCATGGTTTGAATATAGATGCTATGTTCTCCTTTTCAAAGATTATCCAATTTTTCCAACATCATCTGTTTAAAAGTTAGTCTTTTCCATTGTAATTTACTTTATCATATGCCTACTTTCTGTGGTTTCTTGGGGCCAATTCCTGTACATATTTGGGGCTGTTTCTGAACTTTCTATTCCTTTCCAGTGGTCAAGTTATCCATGTGTCAGAATTATGTTCTTTTTAAAAAAAACTTATTAGGACTTCCCTGGTAGCTCGAGTGGTTAAGACTCCATGCTTCAAATGCAGAAGGTGCAGGTTTGATCCCTAGTCAGGGAACTAAGATCCCACATGCCATCTGGTGCAACCAAAAACAAACATTTCCTTGTGATTTAAATACTTAACATGAGATCAGTAGATCTCCTAAGAAGTTTTCAGTGTACAGCACATTATTGTTGACTATAGGTATGATGTTATAAAGCATGTCTGTAGGGTTTCTGTTGCTTAACTAGAACTTTTTGCCTGTTGATTAGTGATTTTCTGGGAACCACCATGCCACTCTTGGATTCTATGAATTTGCCTATTTTGGATACCTCATGTATACAGAATCATGCAGTATTTGTCTTCTTGTGATGGCTTATTTCATTTAGCATGAGGTCCTCAAGTTTCATACATCTTACTGCATCTTACAAAATTTACTTCTTTTTTAAGGCTGAATAGTATGCCACTATACGTATATACTACATTTTCTTTATCCATTCATCTGCCAAGGATATGAAGGTTGCATTCACATTTTGGATATTATGAATAATGCTACAACATACAGTGTTAATATCTCTTTGAGGCCTTGATTTTAATTCTTTTGGATAAATACCCAAAAGTAGAATTCTATTTTTAATTTTTTGAGGAACCTCCATCCTGCTTTCCATACTGGCAGCACCATTTTGTATTCCCATCTTGCAAAAGCTCCAATTTTTCCACATCCTCACCAACATTTCTCCTTTGAATTTTTGATAATAGCCATCCTGACAGGTGTAAGGGACAGTATCATATTTGTTTAATGATAGAAGTTCTAGAAGATGTCTTGTATTTAATAATTCTTCACTACTCTTATTTTTTTAGGATCTTTGGTCCATGTTTACTTTTTCTTCATGAATATTTTTACATTTTATTTTTAAGTGGTTTCATGTTTACATAAAAGTTGCTAAAATATGTCCTACATACATTTCATCCATAACAAAAATTATGCACTCCTCAATTTAGCTGCTTCAACCCTTTCATGTCCTTTGGTGGCTCTGAGCTGTGAGAGCTCTGAATCACAGGTTATTGGATTTCTACTGAGTTATCAGATCACTACTCAGAGTAAATGGGGTCTTTTAATTGATTCATAGGTAAACTTTTAAATAATTAAAAATTGAGAATACAGTATATCAATAATAAAACTTTTAATTATTCATAGACCACCTTAACAGAAAAGCCACCTCCATTTTTGCATATTACTTTTCAACATTTGCCCACATGCTTCTTTTTGTATTTTTTAATGTAGCATAAATATTGAAACTCTCATTTGTATTGTCTTATTATAAAATCAAGATCTTTCTTCAGGTTCATGTATAATCTATATAATTGTTATTTTGGAAGACTGAAAATATTCTGAGCTTTGCTGACATTTTATATTTCATTACTTACCTCTTGACAGTTGTTCCAGTGGTTATATGCCTGAAAACATGGAGTTTGTTCCATGTTGTGTGCCTGACAACAACACCACCTACTCATATCCCCATAAAAGATAGCTATTATTCTAAATTTGTGTCTATCATCCTCATACATTTCTTTATATTTATTTTGCCCCATAAAAGATAGCTATTATTCTAAATTTATGTCTATCATCCTCATACATTTCTTTATATTTATTTTTGCCACAAGCGTAAAAACGTATGTGCTGCTGAGCAGTATCCAGTAGTGCCTGCACGTTTACAAAGTTTATAGGAATGGCATCACATTACATGCATCCCTCTACAACTTATACTTTTCATTCAAAATTCTGTTGTAGGGATCACTTGGGTGGATATGTTACCTTAGTTCCTTAATTTTCACTGCAAAATACCAGTCTACTATCTGATTCCACCATACTGTGCTTATACATTCTTCTCTTACTGGATATTTAGGTTGTTTCTAACTTTTGCTGTGGCAAATGCTATTATCATTCCTGTAAGTGTATCATGTCCCTGAGTGAGAGCTCCTCAAAGGTGTGAGTGTAGCCATGGGCTGCTGAACCATAAGAAATTGTGCTTTTAAAGGGTCCAGTTATTACCATTTTATTGTCCAAAGCAGTTGTTCCACTTTCTTCTCCCATTATAGGTGCTCTCTTTGGGAGAGGCTGAAATCGTAAGAGTGGAGCCCTCATGGGCAGAATTAGTGCCCATGTCAGCTTCAGAGAGCTCCCTTGCCCCTTCCACCACATGAGGACAGAGCGAGAAGGCTGAGACCTGGACGAGGGCCCTCACCTGACCACGCTGCACCCTGACCTTGGCCTTCCAGCCTCAAAGGCTTGTGAGCAACAAATGTCTCCTGTTTATAAACACTGTCTGTGGCATTTACTGTGACATTGTTTTAACAGCCCACACAAACTAAGACAATAGGTATCTTCTGATTTGTAATAATTGCCCAGCTGACGGAAGTTCCATTTTTGTCTTACATTGTTATTTTCTAATCACCAGTGCATTTAATCACTTTTTCACACAGTTTTGACTATTTTTGACTCCTGCAAATTTCCCATTTTTCTGTTGATTTGTTTTAGCCTTTTTTGATTTAGGAATTCTTTTACATTTTTCTCCCAGAGTCCAGTTTGAGACAGACGAGTGTCTTTTTCTCCTCCCTTTGCTATCAGATGTCACTCTCAAGCACACTCTTTTCTCAGTGAAGATCCAGCCCCAGGAACTGCTCTGTTCAGAAGTACCAGCCCCAGATCCCCACCATGTCCCAGCCCCAGCCTCACCTCCTCTCCCTGTTTCCAGTTACTGCTGCAAACAATGCCCTCAGAGCATCCTGTTGTTGTTTTGTCACTAAGTCATGTCCAACTCTTTTGTAACCCCATGGACTATAACTCACCAGGCTCCTCTGTCCATGGGATTTCCCAGGCAAGAATACTGGAGTGTGTTGCCATGCCCTCCTCCAGGGGACCTTCTAGACCCAGGGATCAAATCTACATCTCTTCTGTCTCCTGCATTGGCAGGCAGCTTCCTTACCACTAGGGCCATCTGGCAAGTCCTTGAGAGCATCCTAGGGCTTGCCTAACATTCAAGTTTTCTAATACTCTCTTTTTGGCCCCGTGAATATTTCTTAATTTCTTGCAAGTTAAACTATGCCTTCAAATTGATGTTTGCTGTATTTATCTTGCAGGTGGTGTTTTTCACAGTATCTGTTTTCATTTTGCTGGATGTTCAGGCCCTATCTTATATATGGTATCCCATATTGTGAATGTACCAGAATATGGTCAAACATTTCCCTGATGAAGCACATTTAGACCATTTTTGATGTTTCAGTATTACAGAAAAGCCTCAATAAACATTTCTTTGAACTTATTATTGTACCTACCTGAAAGAGTTTTAGTGCATAAGTTTCTGGAAGTACATTTGCTGTTTCCAAATGTATGTGATTTTTAGTTTGCTCTTCAAATTTGCATAAACTTGCATTTCCAAGAACATTAGGTGGCAATGATCAGCTTCCATCGATCAGGTTAAACATTAACAATACTAAATCTTGCCCATCTTTGAGTGAGGTTTTTATGTTTCTTCTTTCTGTTCTGAATGGGCTATTGGTGTGTTTTGCCTGTTTTTCTGTTGCATTATTTTGTTTTATTACTTTAAATAAAGTGTTTGTGTTATATTATATTTTGTTTTATTACTTTGAAAAGATGATTTTGTCATTAATTCTTATCTGTATGATTCAAATAATTGTTTCCAAGTTGTTTTTCCCTCATTATTGTTTTTCCCTTTATTATTCATAATAAATACCTTTTTAATAGATATTTTAAATTCAATTTAATTCAAATGTGATATCTTTTTCTTTTATTTCTTTTTATTCCTCACAAATTATACAAACATCACACTGTACCACAAACATTGAAAGAAATTTTGATACTTTTTAGGTTTTAGAACGGAGAAGGCTATGGCACCCCATTCCAGTACTCTTGCCTGGAAAATCCCATGCATGGAGGAGCCTGGTGGGCTGCAGTCCATGGGATCGCAAAGAATCAGACATGACTGAGTGCCTTCACTTTTCACTTTTCACTTTCATGCATTGGAGAATCTAGGAATTATTCTTGTGTGATAGAAGCAATCAGCAAAGTTTCTTTTAAATCAATGCTAATTCTCCAACATTATTTAATGCTTCCTTCATTGACTTGAAATCATATACATATGAGTGTTTATTCTACTCTTTAAAGTGTTTGCCTTTTCCTAAGCCAATACCGTGTAGTTTTGATTAGCAGGACATTGTAAACTGCTTTAATATTTGATGGGATAAAACACTAATCAAAAGAGAAGCCTTCTTTCTAAACTCTCTGGCAATATCCAGATGAATTTTAAATTCATTATTTTGTCAAAATCCTCCAAAAGGGATTTTATTTCTTATTTTCCAAAAACACAAACACTTTCCTTAACTAAATTGAGTGCTTAAAGGATCTTTTATGATTCAATTAGAAGTCCTGAAAATTGAGTTCTAAAGAAGAAATAAAACAATAACAATAAAACACCCATCACGACAACTTTTCTTTCAAATGATTATTAAGCATGATCTCATTTCTTCCTTTTAACAACCTACTGGAGATGTTTTGTTAAACTCATTTTAGTAGCAAAGAAACTGAAGTTTAGGAAGTTTCATCAGCGGATAGTCCATCCAGCTGGAAAGGGGTTAAAGCAAACGGACTCTCACAATGGATCCCTTAACTTCTTTAGTTTCTCTTCTTTCTAGAGCAACAGTTCCCAGTTGTATCAGGATCATCTGGGAATTTATTGGAAATACAAATTCCGTGGTTTCACCCCATGTTTACAAACTGGAAACTCTGGGAGTGGAAGTCCAGCAACCTGAGTTATCAAAGCCCTCCCGGTGTTCTGACGCAGGCAGTGTGAGAAACATTGGTCTAGAATCTAAAGGCTGAGGAGTCATTAAAAGGGTACAAGAAATATTGAGTGGAAGGGGCAGCAGAAATCGCACTCATTAAAATGAGCAAGAAGAAACACTACAGAGATTTCAGCTATCTATCGAATGACCATTGTGTTGGTGATAACAATCACTGCATGGCTCAGAGGATAAATAGTAAAACAAAAGTACATAGTAGAGGACTCTCTTATGCTTTCCAGGTCAGAAAAACTGAGAAGCTATTGAACTGGAGCGTATAGAAATCTAAGATGCATCACCCCAGTTCTCTGAGATCCATAATCAAGAAATGCAGTTGTCACCCTTGGCTGAGACACAAATGCCCGTCCATATGAATTTTATCTCCAGATCACAAACAGGTGTGAAACCTGAGCGAGGAAGAAGTTTGGGAGAACACGGAGAGGTAACAGAAAATAAGGGGAGGCTGGGGAGAAAGAAAAGCCTAAGGCAGCAGTGTAGTCGGCAGGCCAGGGGTGGTGGGGGTACCCTCTAGGAGGACAGGTTGCAGCACCATCTGAGGGGCGAGGGCAGCTGAATGCCCTGCACACTCAAGGCCTTCCACAGCCACTTCTGTGATTTAAAAGGGGAAAAAAATACTTTTTCATGATTGTTTTTACGTTGAATCCACTTACCATCTACATACACTTTGGCCACAGTCTCATTTAGTGAAATGAGCATATGAAACAAGCTGGATTTTCCTGGGGTGAAGAAGAAGACGGTGGATTTAGGTATCCAGGCTCTCTGTGAGAATTACCTATTAATTAAGTGATTGAAGATATCAACCTTTTGGTTGGGTATTCTGGCATGATGAGGGATCAGTTCTTGGGGTCACTGACTCTAAGAGGCACAGTCTTGGGTCAAATGCATCTTATATGCAGTTGTGAGGTGCCTGCTTGGCTTGGAAATTTTTAAAATTACCCTACAAGTGGGAAGACTGTTACTGTAGCATATCTTCACCATCCTCTTAGAATTTAAAGTGGCATTTTCAAGGTTTATTATTTGTATTGGTTTCAATAGGATTCTTTTATGAACCAGTTTAATGAGGAGTATTCAATTATTGCTTCCTGAAGCCACTGCTGTAATAGCAGGCTTCATGCTGTGCAGTCTCTTTCAGAGAAAGCATATGTGATCTGAATGGAAAATAAAAGAACTATTAAATAGCCATTCCTTTACAGTATCAACATTTCTGTCTGCCAGTGTTGGCGAGTGGTGGATATATGCAAACATTCCATTGTTCTGCATTGTAAGGCCACCACATTTTTTTTTTAATGTAGTTAAATCTTAAAATCTGTATGATGTGACAATCAGATAAGGATTATTTTTCAGACTGAGACCTCTATTTCCTTTTATTTTTTCTTGTGATAAGAACTCAGGATTTACTGTTAATTTTCATGTATAACATACAGCAGTGTTAATTGTATTTATCATGTTGTACATTACATCCCTAGTATTTTCTTATAACTGGAAGCTTGTACCTTTTGACTGCCTTCATCCAATTCCTTTTCCCCCATCCTCACATCTGGTAACCCCAAATCCGATCTCTTTTTCTTTTTTATTTTTTTATTTTATTTATTTATTTATTTTGGTTTAGAACTACCTTTTGACAAAGCAGGAAAAACTGAGCTGAAGATTTCTTAACCTATGGGATGATTAATTAGATAAGGTGCCCCAGGCAAAACTCAAGAATCCAAAACCAAATATTCACACTTAATATATAAAGTTCAATCTGGAATTTGACACTGGACCTAGCACCTTGGAGCACGTGTCCCAAGGCAAGACTCAGAGACCACTAAAGAAATGTGACTGATACCCCAGGAGGAATAAACCCAAATTTTTAAACCACTTTTAATCATCAATCAGGAGAACTTTTGCAAACACTTGGTGAAACAAACCAGCATGCGGCTTGAGTTGAAAGTGTTACTTGCCTTTTATGAATATTTAATGATGTCTATGAAAGCTCTCAAGAGCTCATGTACATAGTAGATGATATTTCACTTTTAGGAATGATGACTGACAATGTTCAAGACTGGTTTAGGAGGCTCTAGATTCAGACCATCATTGACCCCATGGTTATAATGACCACAGCAGAGAGAACACATTTAACCTGCCCTGATCACTAATGTGTAAACTCAGACTTTGAATGTGAGTATAGATGAAAGAATATTAACCCTTTGTCACCCAAGCATTTGATGCTTGATAAAAGACAAGGTCATATACGATGTGAAGGGCACCTCACAAAAGAATTTCATCGCCTACCATTGGAGTCTTTGTTTAGCATTTCTCTCTTCCACAAGTGGGCATCATCCTGTGAGACAAAGGCATGGAACAGAAATTATAAGATCAATAACACTTCCTTTGGACAAAGACTGCACAGGAATCATGTCTGCAATAGGCATACTGATGTGAATAAATTATTTTGAGTTCTAAAAAGGCAAACCACCACACATCAGGAAGTGCCTTGTCACAGGGAACTATATTCAATATTCTGAGATAAATCATAATGGAAAAGAATATTTTTAAAATATATGTATGTTGTATAACTGAATCACTTTGCTGTACTGCAGAACTTAACAGAACATTGTAAATCAACTATTCTTCTATTTAAAAAAGAAAAGCAGCAACTTGAGGAAAAGAATAAAGAGAGGGAGTGAGGCAGCTTAACACCTTCTTCCTGCCCCCTGGACCTGCCTTTCCCAGACTGCTGCTGCTGCTGCTAAGTCGCTTCAGTCTATGAGACCCCATAGAGGGTAGCCCAACAAGTTCCTCTGTCCCTGGGATTCTCCAGGCAAAAATATTGGAGTGGGTTGCCATTTCCTTCTCCAATACATGAAAGTGAAAAGTGAAAGGTAAGTCGCTCAGTCGTGTCCAACTCCTTCCGACCTCATGGACTGTAGCCCACCAAGTTCCTCCATCCATGTGATTTTTCAGGCAAGAGTATTGGAGTGGGTTGCCATTTCCTTCTCCTCCATTCCCAGACTCCTCTCCCACAAACTTCTTCCACCTTTGATTTTAACAGATGCCATTTCCCAGTCTTAGGCAAAGCCCTATATAATCACAAGACAAGCCTCTCAGCCTCCTTACCCCCTTCCAATTAGATCACCACCCTCCTCCTACAAAGAACTTCTAAGTCTGGTATCACATAATGGTAAGCACTCTTGGGGGGGGTTTGCTCTTATGATCATTATTGTAATTGCTGTCAGGTGGGTTGAGGAATCTCAGAACTTCCTATGGCAATTTTCTTCCTCCTCCTGAGCTGGAGATTATTCCAAATTGTGATTCATCATCAAAGGGATTCACTGGTAGGGGATATTTTATTAAAATATTTTTCATAACAGCCTGATGATTTAGTTAACATGATTATCCTACTTAACTGAGTTCAGTTCCGTTGAGTCATTCAGTCATGCCCGATTCTTTGCGACCCCATGATTCGCAGCACGCCAAGCATCCCTGTCCATCACCAACTCCCGGAGTTCACACAGACTCACGTCCATCGAGTCAGTGATGTCATCCAGCCATCTCATCCTCTGTCGTCCCCTTCTCCTCCTGCCCCCAATC